>JBBPJS010000217.1:0-20618 GCA_038088835.1 Singerocomus rubriflavus
GATGATAGGGTAAAGGGTATAGTCCATGAGTAAAAGGTTAGGCATTTTATATGAAAGAATGGAAGAAGCAGATATAAAGATGCAGGGTTTAATCTAAGATGGAAGATCAATCACAAGATGTGAAAGATCAAGGAAGTGATTGTGGCAGAGGATCCCATCAAGGGTCCTGCAGGGTTTGTGAGAATGATCATACCAATTGGACAGAGATGAAGAAGGTGAGGTGATCAGAATGAAAGAGTGATTGGTGATGTCGTGAAGATGTGAAGGAAAAGGATAGGAGATGTGATAACATGACAAGGTGAAGATGTGACAATGTAAAGGGAACAAGGGAGGTCACATGATCAGAGAATGGTCATTAGGAAATACTTGTGCAATGCAAGTGTGCAGTTATAGTACTAAGTATCATACACAATTCATAACACTTCCCCCGTCTCTAGGATGGATTCCAGACATTCAAAGATCAGAGAGAATTGTGTATTGAATCATGCTGGTCATGAAGAGGAAAATCATCATTCAATAAAGGACTGACAATTAACCAGTTATAAAGGGTGGTGGGAGGGGACTGGGCAGACAAGGCAATATTCGATAAAGTGCAGCATTTGAGGGCAAACTCAAAGAATAATATCCAAGTCATTCCAGGACTCTTGATACCCAAATCCATACTGAGGGCAAAAGATATGAGAGTTCCATATATGGCCGAAAAGGGCAGATGAATAGAATTCCATATGTTTCAATGGAAAGCATATGACAAAAGACAAGGAAGGGTTTTGAGGATCTTTTTGCCAAAACCTATAAAACCAAGAGGAAGAGCTAAACAGTTTATGTGTCATGTTTAGGATGTTTCTGCAAAGGGGCGAATGATAGAGAGTTTAATGCAGAATCTCGAAGAGGAGGGTGATAAGACCTTTCATTGCTGATTGGAATCAGATGAGAGAATGCCAGATTTGAGTGAACTGCCAAATCTATAAACTAGGGGGATGGAGAGAGCCTTTTATAGACTTGCTTAGATCCAAGACCTTTTAGAGTCTTATCTAGGACTAAAGCACTTTATAGTCATACTAAGGACTTCAAAATACTTCATCACAGATGACCGTGGTATTCCCAGACAGCATTATCATTGAATCCATAAACAATTCCATAGTTTAAAGTCTTTGGCTAGACAAATGCATTGCTTTTAGGTCTCTAGCTAGACCAGGGGTTCAGAGATATCTTGAACTTAAAGAACTTATTTGAATACTTCAACTTGTTCTTGATAAATTGTCAATGGTGGCTTTCCCTATATCCCGGGGAGTAGATCTTCAGGCATACTACTTTTCTTGAGACTTCACCATGTTACTGACTACTACTTCCTTTTGAGCTTCAGCTATTAGATCGAGGAGAAAAAAGATGAGATGGTTCTTGCAATGTGCATGGATGCAGGGTAATTTTCTTTTCTCGACTTTACTTGAGCTTCAGATAGAGCCTCACTTCTCCATAGAGATGAATAACTTTCTCTTGGCATCTTGTATTATCTTGAAAGTACTTTTTCCCTTAATGCTTGAATGAGAGAGAGGGTGGGGATTTCTGGATTGATGATCTAGGAGAAAATCCAAACACCTAGGATGATCTGAGTGGTGACAGAGGATACTGCTGGATACTGATCTTGCCAACTTGATTGGGTGGTAGTTTATAGTCTTTCCAGACTCTAGGCAGTTTATTGATATGCTGATCTAGATAGTTTTAAATCATTCTGGATTATAGTTTCAAATCATTTCAGATTGTATCATAGTTTATAGACATTTGCAGTCTACATAGAAAGCTTTGAAGTTATCTCTGCAATTGGTTTTTCAAAGAGAGCATATTTATTCTCATATTTGAGCTAAGAGACTTTTCTTCTTTTATACTTTTATTTGTTTCTTTTATTCTTTTAATCTTTTGTATATTCTTTTTATCTTTTCATCAAGGACGCAGCAAGAGTAAAGAGGAACATAATTGAGGAGTGGTTTTTTGATCTTGAATAATTGAAAGCCTTGATAGTCAATGAGACTTCAGTTGTGATGAAAGAATATCTTAAACTTCAATCTTATTCTTGATCTTGAACATTTCCTAAAAGAAAGAGGAAAAGAAAATAAATCTTTTGAGTTTGTGTTCAGAAACAAATGAGTTTCTGTTCATCTCAGGAACCATGATGTTTAATGACTGTGCCAAATGTTGACTGTGTTTCTGTTTTGACAGTTAGAACTAATAATTGTTGAGTAAACAACCACCAGAAAGTCTTTAACATCTCTTTAAGACAATTGTGAAGCTTGATTCATTGAGTTTTTCAATAAGGGCCTCACTTTCCTTTTGGAACGAATAACCAGTGTCCTGAACCATATACCTTGCTTGCAATTTCCCAGTTTAACAACACGGCAGATTGTTGGAACTTGTTTAATAACTTGAGTTCAAAGTCGGGGGTTGAACAGTTTCTAAATATGTTTAGATTCTAATGATCATCTTGTTATGACCACTGGAAAAGTTTAACGATGTTTTGATCATGTCTTCTTCTTGATCTGATCCTTTTTTCCATTGAAGGCCTCACTGTTTCTTTGACGAATAGTCTTGTGACCTTATTTCTAGGAAACCAAATAATCATTCGCCAGATGATTAGACCCTAAGGACCTTGAAGAAAACTTTCACGTTTAGAGACTGTGTGAATTGTCTATGACAGTTTCTGTACTTGTCCAGGTACTGGGGGTTAGACATTTTTAAATCATGTTTAGGATTGAATAAGTTTCTGATCGTTTCAGAATCTTTATAGAGACAATAGTCAACAAAACAGTTTAATGTCATGTTGAACATCTCTTGACTTTGACAATCTAATGCCTTGGCCTTGAGTTTCACGTTTGAGTTCTATGCACATTAAACGTTAACAAGAGAAGGAAAACTTGAACAGATCTTTAAAATAGATTTTTTCATTGTGACTTGACTTATCTATACTAGCAGGGCACCTAGGCTTCCAATATCTTCATTCACAATTTTTGGGAGCTACAGTTTATGATTCCATCTGAAGTCCTATTTTAACCTGAACTTCTCATAGGCCTTTCACAGTTAGATATCTTTAGCTTCAACTAGCTGGGCATATGGCTTCATTGCATCTTAATTCTGAAAAATTCTTGGATCTGTCTTGTACATCTTCTCAAGTCCTTGCTTGTGATAAGTTTTTACATTGTACTCAGGATGGAGCTAAAAAGAAAATGAGGATTGTCGGATAGATGATGTCATCAGTGGGGAAAGTCAATGAGGGAGTATTCAGAAATGGAAAAGGATTGATGCAATTGAAGAGAATCTTGAGGAGGTCTAATTGTTAACCATCTTGTTACCAAAATAACTTCTTGCAGTAGAAACTTTGTAAAAAGACTTTGATATTACCATAGAATGAAGCACCATTCTGTTTAGTTCATTGGCTGAGCTTTTTTAAGGAGACCCTGTGGATGAACGCTTGATGTGTCTCGATTATAAGTGTACTGAAGGAAAAGTTCTTGAGTGGCAACACAAGCAGTTCTTGAATGAAAGCCTAGTATGGCGTGCAATTCAGTCTTATTAACCTGACCATCTCAAAGGACATGTTTGATGCCTGTTAAGGTTTTGTATACTTTGTTGACCAATCTCTAAGCGATTCTATCTTCTTTGTCTTTAGGAACGCAAAGTGTTACTTTGACTTGTGTGAAACAAATCTTGGGACTAGACTTCTTTTGGAGGTTGCTTTCATGATTCCACCTAGGTCTGTACTCTATAACCCTAGACTTTAGCAAGGCGTTTCAGTTTGATACTGGTCTTCTGATAAGCTTCTTCGAACAAAGAAGTGACTTTGGTTTGCAGAAAAGGTCACAATGCAGGATGGGATATTAAACAAGTGTTGCAAGGGAATGCACTGATGGGTCTGCAGAGAAAAGGTCAATACATTAAAGATCTTGCCACTGGATATGCTCTAGATTCCAGAAATCACAGCATCCGGAGCAAAGACTTGACAAACAGTATTCTAATGGCTTTGCAGCCATGTTATCATATAACATCATGAGTGTCAACATGAATCCAGGATTGGGTGCAATGGTGTATGTGGATATAATTCATAGTTCCAGTGGAAGTCATTAGGAAGGTTCTCAGATAAGGGATGTGGCCTCTTCTGGTCACAGGCTGGTAAGCAGCCTAATCCAAGTGTTGTGGAACTGAAGAGTTCTGTCTACCCAACCACAAACCTAACCAACCCAGTGGATGACCAAAGAATAAATGATGAATCCATACAAGATAGTATCTGGAAATATAGAATGCTGGATAGCAGAATGGGAGAACAGAATAAAGAGAGGACTGAGTCAGGACATCTTTAGGTATAATCTCCAGGACTACTCTTGCAAGTTCTTGTTAACACTAGTACTCTTGCAACTAGGTTCTATCTTCCTCCTAATACTAATACCCTATAATACTAGCATAATCATGGGCAAGCCTTGGGGCGAGGGTTCTGGCTCTTGGGTAATCATGTGGCTGATTCCAGATTGCCATCCTTAAGAACAAAGGTGGTGTCACTGTAGATATGGGAGTATGTTCTATAACTGTTGCGGAACTGAAGAGTTCCGTCTACCCAACCACATAACTAACCAACCCGGCAGACGACCAGGGAACGATACGATGAATCCTAGAGGACGTCCAGTAGTAGAGAGTGCTGAACAGCGGGGATGAGGGAATCGGTAATGAGGAGAGGGCTGGGTCGGGACATCTTCATATAGGAACTCCGGGACTACTCTTGCAAGTCCTTGATAACCAACGAACTATTGCATCGTGGTTCTGTCTTCCTCCTAACACTACAACCTAAC
This sequence comes from Singerocomus rubriflavus, assembly GCA_038088835.1. Classification (NCBI taxonomy): domain Eukaryota; kingdom Fungi; phylum Basidiomycota; class Agaricomycetes; order Boletales; family Boletaceae; genus Singerocomus; species Singerocomus rubriflavus. The sequence goes on from JBBPJS010000217.1 coordinate 4,830, forward strand.
GTGTGTAGCGTAATCGTGTTCGGCTCTTGGGGCGAGGGTTCCGAGCCTTGGGTAATCGCGTAGCTGTTTACCAGGTTGCTATCCTTGAGAACGAGGGCGGTGTCACCGTAGATGCGAGGGTATGTTCAATAACCCCAAGCATGTTCCAATGAGAGACGCGATGCTACTCATGGCTTAAATATCTGTGGACGGTTCGTAATATGATAAGACCTGCACGGCAACGATAGCCTCTCGAGGTCGCAGGTATAACATCAGTAGTCAGAACGATGAGGACTACGTCACGTGATCTTTGATAGTTTCTTGGTACTGTTCTTGATACAACGAATGTCTTCCGTACTTGCAGAGGTTCTGGGTTCTGAACTAGCCGAGGTACGAGTTTGCTAGCTGGCCTGACGTTGGTGGTTCGGTTATTGCTAGGACGATACAATGGAACGATAGAGGGAGGAAGGGAAGGGTTAGCTTTATCTCCAGACGGCTCACTCCCTGGGCTCAGTTAAGAGGGCTAGGCGAATACCATCCTTTACTTGACTGTTGTCACTAGGCCACCTTGGTAGGCAGGGTAGGACGCAAGGAAACAAGTGGATTAGGCTGGGGGAACAGCCTGTACTCATAACCCCTTATATACGTTACAGGATAGTGCACGGACCGTGCTGTACACTAGGGTCTAGGGTATACGCTACTAATGCTATTGGCTATAGGGTAAAGGGTGTAGTCCATGAGGTAAAGGTTAGGCAACTCATCTGATAGAATGGAAGAAGCGGAGATGAGGTTGCAGGATTTAATGTAGAGGGAAGATCGATCATCAAGATGTGAAGGATCTGGAAGGGTGATCATGGCAGAGATCCATCTAGGATCTTGCAGGGTTCGTGAGAATGATCGTACCGATCGGAGGGAACGATGGAGATGAAGGAAGGAGGATCGAGATCGGAATGGAAGATGTGATCGGTGTGAGTTCGTGAAAGGTGTGAAGAGGTGAAGACCGAGGATGTGATACACGTGAAGGGACAAGGGCGTGATGATGTGAAGGGACGGTGTGGTCACGTGATCAGGGAAAGGTGAAGTCATGGCACTCGTGTGTGCAAGCATGCAGTCATAGTGCAGTATTCGTAACAAGTATCGTACACAATTCGTAACAGGAAGAAAACTCACCCAGAAAGGCTCAAGACACCCTGGATGACTCCAGCAGCAATATGTATGCACCAGGTGGTTACAAACGTGATACAGGGCAACCCAAGGGTCAGACAAACGGGCACATCAATCAGACAAATGCGCAGAGTCAAGTTATAGACCCAGGAGACCAAGGGAGCAAGCTGGACAAAGTAAAGAAACCAGGAGACAGCGAGTGCACTCAGATGCATGAAAATGAAGGCGACAGAGCCGGAAAGGGTGGGGGACGACAGCAGATGAATGGCGCAATGAGCAACATGTGTTTTGACTCGATATAAGGCATTACAAGAATGCTAGCTGGCAACCAACCAGGTCAGCATGAATTGCATATGCACAAAACAAGGAACGCACCTAGGCTATTCAAGCCACCCCTACATGACCATGGACGACTTATCAAGGATGTCAGTCCACCACACCACAGAGGACGAATTAAAGGAGACTGTCAACATTGTGCAAGCACCAAACATACCAATGTTGTTTGCAAGGTTACTGAATGGTGGTATTACTCCTATTGAAGGCCAGGACTTCGTGCTGCTAGTTCAGACTGCGCACAGCTTGAGGGGGAGTGTTGGAATTAGCAAGCACATGCGCAGCCACAGCCACAACCAGTCCGAATGACTACTGGTGCTCATATGGCTCAACATACCACCATTGCTTGCATATTGGACATCGTATGGACCATTTCACTGCTTTCATCACATATTCAATATTTCTCTTATTCCTGTGTCTCACGTATCAGGAGCTCTGCCAGCCCCTGATATCCCCTTTGGGCAGTATTCATTGCTTTCATATATAAAGATGCTTTTTGTACTCAAAGCATCTCAGTCTGTTGTCAAGCACACAACTGAGATGAGATACTCATTATTCAATATTACTACATATTCATAGCTAACTCGTACATAGTTACTTCTACTAGGTGAATATATTACAGTCTGTTGTTGAGCGCACAACTGAGTTACTTCTACTAGTCACACACACCTCTTGATTAAGTGCTATTTCCCACAATGCAGAGACTAACTATCATGTGGCTGACCTCGAGTTACTAGCCATTATCTTTGCACTCAAAGAATGGTGCCAGTACCTATTGGGTGCCAGATACCCCTTTGAAATATTAACTGACCACCACAATCTCACCTGCTTCAGGAAGCCACAAGATCTGTCTCATCGCCAGGCAAGATGGCAGCAGATCCTTCAAGAATACCACTTTGTAATCGCTCACCACCTCAGGAAGTCAAACCCAGCAGATGGTCTTTCTCAGAGATCAGACTATGAAAGAGGGGTGAACATTTCAATCAACAGAGATAAGATTCTCCTTCCAGAAGATCTTTTTGTCTGCTTCACTGACTCAACACTGATTGAAGAAAACATACAGAAACTCCAATACAAAAAAGAAGCCTATGTAAAGAAAGGATTGACGATGAAGAATTCTCTGTGGACGGAAGAAGACAGTCTCATCTACTGAAACAATAAACTGTATGTTCCAAATAACGAAAAACTGAGAGATAGGATATTGAAAGAGAATCATAACCACCCCCTTGCAGAACATCCTGAAACTAAATGAACTCGCAACCTCATCACTGCACAATTTTACTGGCCAACCATTTACAAAGATGTTAAACAATACATCAAAGGATGTGACACATGCCAACAAGTTAAGTTGACCATGTCCAAAACAATCCCATTACATCCCCATAATGCCCCATCTTATTCTTGGGAAGTTATTTCCATTGACATCATTGGTCCCCTTCCCATTTCCAATGGCTTCGATGCTATTCTCACAATTGTAGATCACTTCTCAAAGATAATACATGTATTCCCTGTATCTTCCTCAATTACAGCTCAGGGAGTCGCTACAATCTTTAGGGACCACGTCTTTAAGCTCCATGGCATGTCAAAGAAGATTATCTCAAATTGCAGCCTGCAGTTCATATCTACCTTCATGAAGGACCTCTACACTCTTTTACAGATAGAAGCCAATCTGTCAATGGCTTACCACCCTCAAACAAACGGACAATTGGAGCATATGAATCGAGAAATCAAACAGTATCTCCGAATATATACAAACTATCAACAAGATGACTGGGCAGAGTGGTTGCCTATGGCCAAGTTCGCCCACAATCAAAAGACTTCTTCTGTGACAAATTTCTCCCCCTTTATGCTCAACTATGGACACATTCCTACCATAGGGGCTGAACAAAGAAAGAAGGTTACAAACCCAATGGCAGAGGAGTTCAAGGAAAAGATGAGAAAGAGCAGAGAGATGGCAAAAGAGGCATTGAAGAAAGTGGCACTGTCAATGAAGAAGTTTCATGATCAATACGCAACACAACCCCTGCCTGAATACAAAAAGGGTGACCTCGTCCTTTTGGAGGTGCACAATATTTGAACAGACCGACCGACAAGAAAACTCAATGATAAAAAGTATGGCCCCTTTAGGGTCATAGGAAAGGTTGGCGCTGCAGCATATAAACTCTCCCTTCCATCTGACTGGTGATCAATTCACCCCATTTTCCACAAATCCCAGCTATGGTCATATGTCATAGGAGAGTTCCCTTTGCAGAAAAAACCACCACCACCTCCCCCAGATCTTGTTGACAGAGAAGAAGAGCAAGAAGTCAAGGAAATACTCGACTCACATATTCGTAGGGATACCCTCGAATACCTTGTACATTGGAAAGGGTTTCCACCCAAAGAGCAAGAATGGAAAAAGGCATCCGAACTTACACATGCTCAACAAGCTGTCAAGAACTTCCATCGTAAACATCCTACAGCTGTTCATCCCCATCCCTGCATGCATGTTCATAGTCAAATCTTAACAGACTCACCTTGCTCATGTCCAATCTGTCGAGGTGAAGCTCCACCAAAACCTGTAGGTGTCTTCAACACTCCCAACTTTTGAACCTATAGCTCTTCTCTCTCCAAATTCTCTCTCAATCACTTTGATATTCTGCCTTGTGAGGACTCTCAGTCTTGAATGGGGGGTGATGTCAGATTCTGATCCTTTTCCCCTTTCTGTCTTCATAGCCTTGTTACCTCACACCCTGGTTATCATACATACCAGGGACCAGTTTATTACACAGCCAGTATCACAGCCTACCCAGTTCAACATACAACTCTATTATCATAGCCATTCACCCTTCATAATGCATAGCTTTCAATACTGTAGATATATAAGTCCTGTCAGCATTACAACACCTCCTCAGGTTGATATATTCATTTCTCTCCATCTACCTTGAGCACATAGCCCTAAGGCTTTGGTCTGGTCCTGACATGACCCGAAATGCCCAACGGGGTTTCGCTAGCGTCAGTACTGGATACAACGAACAAGTAGATACAGCTGGTTACTAGTAATTATATAAACAACTTGGGGTTCGTTCGGATGTCATTGACTCAGAACAGTAGATATTTCCGCTCCAGATATTGCAAAGTTCGTTTTATAGCAACTCGTGCAGAACTTGATCATAGCGATGGGGCAGATGGGCACTGCAAATGGAGGGGGTAACCAAAACGGAGAAAAAAGGTAGGCGGAACAAAATCACATACCTAAGCATGTTCTTCGAAAATACAATTTGAGAAAAGACTTTCTCAGTGTCCAGCACCTCAAACAGTCTGAGCCTTGTCGTTCCTTCTCCATGGCCCATTCGTTGTGAGTGAGCCAAATCACCGTCTCTCCGAGCCCAGAATACACGACCTGGGGGATACAAGTCTGCCATTTGCATGTTTGCTTCGAGCGTCTTCCTCATCGCCAGAAACTAGTTTTCACAAAAAAAAAAATCAGCGACTCCAATAGGACTGATGAAGACAAAGGGGCTCACCCAATGCATGTCCTCGGAAGAGGCTGTTCCACTTTTCCACTGTCTTGTGCGATGTGTCACGACAGAGTACCCTTCCCGTCCACCATTATCGTTCGCCTCGCATAGCCACAAAGCTGCATTACGGATGTCACGTACGGACCCCAACGAAAGTCGGGATACAATATCATCTGAATAAACGAAAGAGACGATTAACTTGGATGCCAAGCGACTCAAGTCTGCATCAGTCAGACACCTGGGCGACCAAATGTAAGATGACACCTGCAAAATACTAAGAAACTCAACGCACGGAGGTGCTATACAGTACACAGATACCGGACGATCAACGGGAAGACCACTTGATGAGACAGTAAGGCACGTAGTTGAATCCGCCCACATCTCCAACGAAGTTGGATAAGTAGCTATACAACCCATGGCCAGATTTACTCACCAAAGCCAAGAGGGCGGCCACGCCAGCTCCAAGAGAGTGTCCACAGAGAATCAGTTCTACTCCACAACAACGGAGAAAATGTCAAAAATACAGTTGACCAAATGCCAGTGACCTGCGAACTCTACGAACCGTAATCTGGATTCCGGTTCAAGGCCTCCATGACAGCAAGATGTACTGGCTTCCCAATCTCTCCCATTACCCGAGCCATGCGAAGCATACCACCGTGCACATGATACCGTGAACGTTGAACTGATGGTAGCAACGAAGATCGTCGACGACTGTTACACCACCCTGACTCTGGGAATGGACCTATGGCATCGGATGGATGATTATCTGTTAAGATACTCGATGCCGGCTCAAACTCCACAGGCTCGCATGTCAGGTCGACTGCCAGCTCATTTAGGGACATGGTACCTATTCCCATGACCTTGGTCAAGTGCACTTGTCATCTGGTCCCCAAAAACTGTACACACCACGAAGGACGAGAACAACTTGGCAACGGTCATGATCGGTAAGTACCCAGAATCTCGGCATTTGACGTTCAACGCCGATCACGGCAGTAGCGCGCATACGAGCTTGCACATTTTGAGTGCCTGGACGTTCACCATGTACCGACCGCTCAAAAATCTCCTTGTCATGCTTGCCCAACAAAATGTCCCACCATGAATATTCCATGTTATCTTCCATGGAAGTAGGTAAAATTCCAGATGTACCTTCGATTTCGGCTTCGGCAGCGTTGATAGCCTTTTCTAGTTGTGCCTCCTCGGCTTCCTTTTCATTGGATACTGTAAGTGCTTTCGCACGAGCAGACGGAGAGGTAAATAGGGGTGACACCCCAAAAAAAAGAAGGCTAGCTCCGCCATATCCCGCCAGGACCATTTTGGAAAATCGCCTCAAGTTCATCTTGACTTCTTCCGTTGACCTTGGGCAGTGCTCCGGTCGCGCGTCCTTCCACCTGGTCGACGCAACAGATGATACAGATAGCCGAGAAAGTACGCTTGCAGATCGTTGTCTTGAGTGAGCAGTAGTCGGTGCTTCGCCGATATCAGCAGAAATGAGTTGTCCACGATGTCCTGGGAATATGAGGTCCGAAGTGACACGGATACGAGATGGAACGCGTTTCAGCTGGGGTCCGGCAGTGGGCTTATGCACTTCGACCTCGCGAAGGTAAGGAGACCATCGTGATTCATGGTGTTCTTGAGTGACTCCCTGGAGCGCGACCCAAGCGATGAGAGCTCTAGCGACTTCTGTGATGCCATATTTCTTGACTGGTATAATGTGGCTTGGAGTGGGATTGTCCCACTCCCTTTTGACGAGGTCAATGAACGGGCCTAATGAAAAGGATGCCTCACTACTCCCAGGGAATATGATGGAAAGGATATCAATGGAGCTGTGGGCAGCGCGAAGAGAGGCGGAGGAAATGCATTCCCCCAGGTATATCGGAGCAAGTGTCAGCGTTTCTGCGAAGTCAATGACACTCGAGACAGCACCCTCCACGACAGGTGCCATGATCTGCTTTCGACGGAGAATGGTGTCATCGAAAGCAAGTGCTGTGGCCACAACCGTGCTAGAGGCTACGTTGCGAACGAGAGAGAACTAGAGAAGCATTAGCAGTGATGATTCGACTGGAGAGAAGAGAGTACCCCGAATCTGGTCGTTCCCTTCACTACGGAAAAAGAGAGGGCGGTCATCGTAGCTGCAACATCGACCACGCATCTGCCATATCTCGTCCAGTCACAATACATTGTGGGCTGTAGGACGAGTACGATACGAAGCCCAATGAGGCGACGAGTCCATCCTCTGTGCCAGAGGCCAATGACTGTCGCGTGATTGTCAATCCATTAATTTCATGTGGTTAGCATCACAAAATAATTAAATAAACTGCTCAAATGACGATGCCAATGATGTCCTCCCGCCGAGCTTGGTGTGCGCTGCAGCGTCCTCTGGCTGCTCCTTCCACCCCTCCTCACGCCCTTCGCCGTTGCTGTCTGCGTGCATTCGCCACAGAGGCCGCCCTCGACCTCAAACCCTCGAACTACGGACAACCGCTCTTTCAGTCCCACCCTCATCTCTGTGAGCCCATCCTCTGGCTGCACCTCACAATAGACTGAACTAACATTTTCTAGTACGACCTCATGAGCTGACACCCGGAATACCAGTCGAAGAGTATGAGTGGCGACGCAGACGGCTAATAGAGAACCTTCCCGATAACTCCATTGTGGTCTCAGTCGCTGCACCGATCAAGTACATGAGCGGAAGTATGTAGCGCCGTCTATCATCCTCTAGGCTTCTAATATCTTTTCAAGGTATATTGTAGGTCAACTCCGCGACTCGGCATGTCAACCCTATTGAACTGTTTACAGTTACAAATTCCGTCAAGCGTCCGACTTTTGGTATCTTACTGGCTTTGAAGAGCCGGATGCCGCCGTCATCCTTGGTAAGTTTGGCCAAGACAGACTGGCGTCATACTCAAACCAATGACCAGAGAAGACTTCTACTCCGCGTGGCTATCGAATGACCTTGTTCTCTAATGGCAAGGACTCTCTAAAAGAGAAGTGGGAGGGTGCCAGGTACCACGATGAATGAATACTACCGGCCAAGTCACTAATAATCCTATCATCTCAGGACAAGCTTCGACGATGCTCTGAACATATTCAAGGCAGACGACGCTATGTCTATACAGTGCTTCCCTAATCGGCTAAAGTCACTAGCTAGTCTCTACTCCAACATTTATATCGACATACCAAACTCAGCCTCAAAGCGGTCTTCACGGACCGCCAAGTCTTTGCTACGATATCTGTCTCCGCTCGTGCAGCCCAAACCAGGATATGAGACGGTTGTGGAATCTCTGACAGCTTCACGGAGGCATGACCTGGCACCACATGTTGCAAAGCTACGAGTCATCAAGAGCGGGCGGGAACAGCAGGTCATGCGCGCTGCTGCCGACATTAGTGGACGTTCTCTCGCCAAGGTCAGTTAGCTCACCGTGCTGAAAGACGCTGATGAACACTTTCCTTTACAGGCAATGCGGTTTTCCCGCCCTGGGATATCTGAAAGTGCAATTGCTGCTCATTTCGAATATCTGTGTTGTCTCGCCGGATCACAGCGATTAGCATACGTGCCTGTTGTCGCGTCGGGGTATCTGCCAAATTTACCCTTTTTCAAATACACAGTTAATTCTTTCTTCTAGACCGAATGCACTTATAATACATTATACCTCAAATAATCAAATGGTCGAGGATGGTGAGATGATTCTAATGGATGCGGGATGTGAATACAAGTCAGTGCATTATCTTTAATCCTGTTTTCAAGGTCTATGCTGAGGTACCCCAGTGGCTATGCCTCCGATATCAGTCAGATTTCTGACCCATTGCATGTTCGTGCCTCACTCTGATTATTTATTATCCAGCACGCACCTATCCTGCCTCGGGTGTGTTCACTGCGGCTCAGAAGGACCTCTATACGGCTGTTCTGAATGCCCAGAAATCTCTTATATCTCTGTGCACAGAGTCTGCTGAGCTCAGTTTGCATCAACTTCACCACAAGTCGTGTGACCTGCTACGAAACGAACTAAACCAGATCGGGTTTAACCTGGACCCCGGAGATTTGGAGAGAGTATTGTATCCACATTTCCTAAGTCATCCCATTGGAATAGGTATGTCTTTTTGTCTTGCTCTTGTTGGATGCAGAGCACCAAAGGGTCGACGGGGACTTACAAGATGAACCCTAGATTTGCACGAGTCAGCGCATGTTGCTCGCACAGATCGGTCAGTGTCGAGTTTGTCTTAGTGGCGTATCAGCTCCACTTTATTCAACAAAAAACCCGCATGACAGCTTGAAAGCAGGAATGGTGATCACTGTGGAGCCTGGTAGATCCGCTTAACGCCCATAAGACCATTGCTTTGATGCTTATTTCTCTTCTCTAGGCATTTACGTGCCCCCGGTACCACAATATCCAAAGGTGTTTCATAATATGGGTATCCGGATCGAGGTTTGTAACCATATCTTATTTACTGTTACAATGTTCGGTGCTTATTTGTCAACAGGATGAGGTCCTTGTCGGAAAGGAGCATCCAGTGGTTTTGAGTGTAACCGCTCCTAAAGAGGTGCGTAGCTTTTGACATCACTTGGATTACCAACAAAGTCATTCATCACCATTCAGGTTGTAGACGTAGAAGGGGCATGTCAAGGCCAGCTGGGGCTAGAGCCACTCTAGAACATCCATGATTTATATCTCGTTTAACCTCCAGCAAATATAATGCATTCTAATCTGTCGCCTCCAGGGCCTTGAGAATTTGATCTCGCCTCAGCCACTTGTCCTCCGGTGTGAAGTACCAACTAAGGAAAGCAAAGATGGAGATAGTTCCGAAGATGACGACAGCCTCCATAATGCCACGTTAGAATGGTCATATACCGAGCGGGATTGCCACTCACAAAATTGAATGTCTGCGCAGCGACTGGGAAGTAAAAGGGTGAGATGTCAACCTGGGGACAAGGTAGGTAATTAGGTACAATTATTGCAGCCACACAAATGCTTACGGAAAAAATAAAGGCATTAAAAATGGCTGTACAAACATAAAACGGTTTCGCGTATCTGCCAAGCCTGAACCTAGAAAACTGAAATTGGTTTGGAGTCATGCAGAGCCGCAGCAAGGCAATGAGGCCATAGGCCGCGATGGTCGGAACAACACCGGCCGACACCAGCGACGTGAATGCGACCTGGCTGGGTAAGATCGTACATAAGATGGACGCCGAAAAGATAAAGATGACAGTGACTGCGTTGCGAGGTTGTCCCTGTGCGTCAACTTTTCCGATCCAGCCAGATAGAGGAAGCACGCCATCACGAGCGACGGCGAATACCAAGCGTGACGAAGCGACAATTGCTACCGTTGTGTTCTGTAAAAAATGTAAAACTTGTTGAGAACGCGAACTAGAACATGTATATTTTCACACCATTATGAGCCCGACGACAGCCAAGATTGTCATGAAGATACTGGCTTTCTTGCCCAAGGCCAGCGCATAAACCTGAACGAATGGTTGTGGGGCGTTGAGAGCAAATACTTCGTTAAGGTCTGGCATGCAGAACAAGAACAAAATAGTGGTAATGAAGCCAAGCACTCCTGTTGCAATGGCACTAGATAGTATGCCTTTGGCCGCAGTGACACTGAAACAAAATGAGCCAAGGTAGTGCCATTATCGATGTATGCATACCTGGCATTTTTTGTCTCTTCAGCAATGTGACCCGACGCATCAAATCCGGTCAGAGTTCCAGCAGAATAGAAGCTATTAATGAACTCTAGTCAGACCAATGAGTACGTTTAAAGAGTAATAAAGGGCACACAATGACAATAGCCAATTCCATCCAGCAGGAGCTCCAGTGCCATTGTCTAATTGAGTGTGGGTCAATGCCTAAAATACGTTTCATTGAATTCCAACACACATGTCATTGTGAACACTTCTGAAGCCGATCTGAATCCGTACGTTTTTGAAACGCCAATAGGGAGCCAAATGAGACATAGAAAGAAGTCCAGCATGAGCAATCCGATCGAGAACTTGAAAACGGCGGAATAGAGTCTGGGAGGGAGGTAATTAATGGCGACAGAAACCAATAACATTAACTCCGAGAGTATCCAGATGAAAGCGCGCCATTTGACGTTATTGTTATCCACACCACCAGGGAAGTTGATTTCCCAAACAGCCAACTGAGAGACAATGTAGTTTGCAGTGGTCTGTCAAAAAGACAAACGTGGTTTGACTTCCTGTTTGAAGGAGTGCTACACTCACCTGACAATTGCTTGCAGTAAAAGTCATCCATGCCGTGCAAGCCCACCAAGCGACCAAAAAGCCAAAAAATCTCGCATATTTTGGTCCAGCACTCTCAGCGGCCCAAACGTAGATGGAACCGCTGAGTGGCAATGCAGAACATATTTCCGCAAGAACCGCAGCAGTTATGGTCATGAATATGACCGTAACAAAGTAGGACGACCTGCGGAAGAATTCAGGATTGAATTTGCCAATTTCTGATAATTCATACCATATCGCAGCAGGACCCCCTGCCTGCAACCCAAGGAATAGATATGAGCTGAAGTTGGAGTCATTATCAGTAAAAAGTGCTTGTGATTAGTAATTAATTGATACCGGGTGCCTCCAATAAAGTTCAGAGCTATAAAGCTGGCAGCAAAACTTTCGATAAGATGCCAGCTGCGATGAAGTTGCTGGGGTAGAATTATCAAGTGCTCAGCAAATGTGGATTGTAGACAAATTTTCACCCACCTGCTTGTACCCAAGCCGTCTCTGAAAAAAAAGTAAGATTAACGTCAGTGATACATGTCTTGCTCCCGGAGGAGCGATAACAACAAGGCAATACTGTGGGCTTCCCTACGCAGGTATGAGCGCTGTTCAGGTTCAAGCGGTATGATCTCAACCCCTGGTGCGTCCTCGGAGAGCGCAAGAACTGCGAAGCGCAGGTCAAAGCCCCCAAAAGTCAGCAATCAGGGATACCCGCAGCCCTTCACAGTTTGCCGCTATCAATCGACGTTACCGATTATTAGCAATGCCTTGGCGCATCATCCCACAAGGTCGTCCCATCGTCTTGAATGGTGTTTTACCATTTGCAAAGCATCTATATCTTCGGTAGAAGCTCGTTCTTGGCCGTTTTCGGTGGCCTTGTCTGCATCTGTGCTGGACATGGGAGACATTACACGAAGATCTCAAAGGAAAATTGCCAGGGATAACATTGGATGTGCAGTATAAATACAGCTGCGTACGTAACTCCGATTGTATGGCGGCTAGTAGTCACACGGTTGCCCCTTTATTGGATGTTCAGACGCTGTTACACCAGACTGTCAAACGACGTGAAGTCCATCGAAGAAACAAACGAGGGCGTACTTGTTTCAATCCTTTAATAAGCAGCCATTCTTCGTTGGAGACATCAGTCTTAAATGACGACTGAAGGAACTGTATCAGAACGAAAATGGACGTCACTCAAATATTTACCTTCAGGACGTCTATACTTTGCCTGGTGATGCGACTGAGGAGCTCGTCCTTCTCGTCGAAATGACGGCCGAACATCTTGGCTGATTGATACACGGCATGCTCAATTTTAACTGCTACGCCACCGCCCGCCTGCGATTTCTTCACAATCTAGGATGGCAAGCATTAATCATTGCAGAGAACTCTAGCGAACTTGCAACTTACGTCGTACGGCTTGTGATTAATCTCCAACGATGTTCTATACATACACTTGTGAGGACCGATACGAAACCAACATCTTCGTCGCTGCAACTCACATCTTCCCAAGGTCAATGATGTCCCTCTTCTGGGTAGTTGGGTCGATCCTCACAACGCAAATGGGTGTACCGACCCGTAAGGTTCCATCGAGAATATCTACACCAAGGATTATGGGGTCTCGTTTGCAAAATGCGGCAATCGTCTTCAGGCGACAAGGCCAGACTGCTTGTGGCGCAGCATCTCGCCGCTTGGCTTCCATTATCTCGTTATTGTATGCAGTGAATGCGTCAAACAAGTGGTAAATGATATCGGCTGTACAAGCCTCAGTAGGTGCATGTTAAACTTGACCTAACACAAACCTTTGAATATCTTGATGCCCATCTCCTCCGCCAACTTTTCAGCATCCCTGTCGACAGGGACATCGAACGCCAGCATGACGGCAAGCTCTTTGGCTTTTTCGAGCATAGTTGCCGTGCGCATAATGTCTTTCTTGTGGACAGGACCGATATTGATACCCGACACAGGGATCTTGCTCACCTTCAAGAAGTCGAGGAGGGCTTCCAGCGAACCCAGCGTGCTTGCCTGTACAGAGACACCACGACCTGATTTATCGATGGAGTTCAGAAGAGAAGTAAGATCAGACATGACTTCCTCCATTAAGTCTTCTTCATCATCGTCAGGACCGACAACCAGAAGCCGTGAGCCAGCGATAGCTTTCTCAAGGTCGGGGGCAACGACCTTGACGCCAAGCGCTGCCTTTACTTCCTTATGGTGTATATAAGCAGACTACAGGTGATACGAATGTTAGCAAGAAAAGTTTGAGATTGTAGATAGTCACACACCTTTATACGTAGCTCGCGCAGAGGCTGCGGCGTGAGTAGTGCGCGAATTTGAGTAACAATTGGACCACTGAGACCACATATAACAATCTTGTCACTCTCGCGCAAGATACCGTTAGAAAGGACAACATCGATGGTAGTTCCGAGACCTTCGACGACCTTGACCTCTAACACCGTACACTCTAGCTCTGATAAGTACATAAGGCGATCGCTCATTCGTTGTTGAGTCAGATTGATCAAAAGCATGATCATGTCCGGAACACCTTCCCCTGTGATGGCAGAAGTAGGGACAAGTGAGACGTTTCGAGCGAAGTTTTTGTTTTCGTAGTAGAGCGTAGAATTCAGGCCCTGTTCAGCAAAGGCAAGTATGGTCTTCTGGACACGGTCCTCGAACTCGCGCTGCACAGATCTCTTTTGTTTGGCCAATGACTCTTGAAACGCACCATCTGGGGTTGCCTCCCATCCGAACATACGATCAATCTGGATAAAACTAAGAATGGTATGTGGGACAAGATAGATTGGGTGTTACCTTATTGAGGGCGACGATGAAGGGAGTCTTACGATCTCTGAGTAAGCGAAGAGACTCGAGTGTTTGTTGTTCGAGGCCATGCTACCGGTCGATCTGTAAGCATACGTCGGCATTTCTGTGAGGAACCTACCATAATATCAACGACGAGAATGGCAATATTGCAGAGCGAGCTTCCACGACTGCGCAGGTTGGTGAATGATTCGTGGCCAGGAGTGTCAATTATAAGCAAGCCTGGGACCTTATATTCTTGTTTCCCATCCTGTATCGCACTGTTAAAAACAAGTGATGACAGTTGCCAACCACAGACCTTATTTAACACCGCCGTCTTAGTTTTGATAGCATCAACAGGGAAGTACGTTGCACCAATTTGTTGTGTGATACCACCAGCTTCGCCCTCTTGTACGTTTGTTTGCCGGATCTAGGTTCATTCCGTAAGAACGATGAAGAAACAAGCTCTGTGACAGTTCCTGACTTTGTCGAGTAATTTGGTCTTGCCAGTATCGACGTGACCCAGAATACAACAAATCGGACTGCGTAGGTTATCCTTGCTACGTGCGGCCAGTGCAGCTTCATGCGCTTTCGCTCTACGGGCAGTGGCTTCCGCCTTCCTTTGCGCAGCTAGACGCTGCACCTTCGTCATGCCATCACTTGACTCTTCGGAACTATCCTCTGAATCGGCCTCCGAGTCGTCTTCGGCGGAGTCATCTTCAGATGACTCCTCTTCTGACGATTCCTTCACAGGGAACTCAGGGGTGGATTCTTGCACCACTTGGGCTTTGTGTGCAATTCCGTTGGCAGGCGATGCTACAATAGTTGAACAAATATTGAAATGTAAGATAACAAAATATACGGACCAGAGGATACTCCTTTTGCAGGCTGGGAAGGTGCTAGTTTGGGAAGGACGACAGGCGTCTTTGTAGGCTTGTTCTCCAAAGGAGGGGATACAGCGCTCTCTTCGTCCTCGCTTGATGCGTCCCAGGAATCCTTCACCGCAGGAGCTGGCGCAGCACCGGTATCCTCCTCCGCACTACTAGCGTCCCAGTCATCCTTGACGTCATCTACTTTACTTGGAAACTCTTCTAGAGTAGGAGATGGGAAGGGAGATGTGACGGCTGGAACAGGACTCAGTGCCCTCGATTCTGGAGCAGGAGATGCAGGAGTCGAGTCTTTGCTCAAGGGAACCTTCTTTTTGCGGGAACCATAGGTAACTTTTTTACCAACAGAGGGCACTCCAGACGACTGTAAACCTTCAATCTGTACTCCCGAGGCGATCAGTGCCTGTCTGCGGCGTTCGGCAGCAGCCTTTTCCTCCTTTTGCTTTTTCGTCAGTAGGCGACCCTCTTTCTTGGCCAACTCGCGCTTCATCTATTCCGCTAGATAAGGGTGACGGTGATGGATTTGATGGAATCTCGTGGCACACCTTTTCTTTTTCCTTTTTCCTCTGCTTCTCTTCTTCCTTTCTCCTCCTCTCCTCCTCTGCCCGCCTTTCTTCCTCCTCGATGCGACGTCTCTCCTCTTCCTCTCTCAACCTTGCTTCCTCCTCCAACCTCTTCTTTTCCTCCATCATCGCCTTTAGCGCGCTCAAGCCACCTTTCTTTTTGGTTGCCGTCGGGGCTGCGGCCGCGGCCGCGGCAGGAGCTGGTGCTGATCCATCTTCATCCTTTTTACCCTTCTTCTTCTTCTTCTTCTTCGCCGCAGTTCCCTCCCCATCCCCCTCATCCCCCTCATCTTTCTCTGCTTTAGATTCGGAAGGTGCTGGAACCGATGTCGTGACCGTAGTAG
>JBBPJS010000218.1:0-20573 GCA_038088835.1 Singerocomus rubriflavus
CACCTGCTCTCTGAAGAGAGCAAGGAGGGTGAACCATCAGGACCGACGTACGTCGGTGTCTCGCACCGTGCTCGTGCCCCTCATCTCTCGCTCGACCGTATCCACATGCTCGCTGCCCAGTTCGCCCTCGCCGTCCCAGAACGCCAGCTGTCCATGGCGAGTCTCCAGTGTTTTTTGATGATGCACAAGACGCGGCCGTTGAACGCGGCAACAGAGGTTGGTACATGGGTGGAGAAGGAGCTGGCAGAGAGGAAGGAGATAGTGAAGGCGGATGAGAGGAATGAGGTGGATGGGACAGGCGAGGTGGAAGAGGCGTGTGTTTGATGGGGGATAGTTCTTTTTTTCTTTTCTTCCGTTGGATTTTTCTTTGGCAATGTACAATAACTGCATACACGACTCATTCTATCCCTGTACACAAGTCGTCGGCGAGCGTACAATAGATTACTGTAAGATACCCGACTCTCGAAATAGATGTCACATATACCGTGTTCCAACTTTCGTGCACCTCTGATAATGCAGTACATCCGCACGCAGCGGGCTGGGCCAGATGAATTTGTTCGGTAACACACTGTCTGTCCCCCGTGTTGCTGGAGAAACACCACCGAGGCACTCTTCCCTCTACCCCGCGTCCCTGTGAGACCGGGCGTCAGGGTCTACCGTGGGTCCGACGCGCGATACGTAGTACTGTGGCATAATCATCTGATCAAAAAAAAAAAAAAAACACCTGTCGTTGGAAAACAAATCCAAGGCCAGCGTAGCACATCGGCTATTACTTGGATACCAGTATCTGACCGTCCGTGATACTGAATGGTAACCATTCGGTATTTCTGTCTTTTGGCTTGGCAGCTGTGCGCGGCGGTCCGGTTCGTTACAACCAAGGTTACCGAGCTGAAGAACGAATCCCCCAGCGACTTGCGCCATTTGCAACCCAGCGTCACTCCACCGAATTCATCATGACTGGTGTCTATGTAGCCTCAGGTACCTTGTCCCGGATGTCCATAACTCTTACACCCACAAACAAACGAGTGTACAGCCGTATATTCAGGTATGTCTACGAAAATACAAAAAGGCGGTTTAGATATGCGCTCGCTGAACGAAAGTAATTGTGCAACTATGACCACTAAAAACAGTACCGTGTCCAACAAATGAAATAAAAGTACATACAATTTAGGCAGCTGGTGCACGGACGTATTTCCTGCGGAACTTGCTGTCCACAGATTCGAGGTAAAAGTTTCCAGGCCAGATGTTGTCGACAGAGCCTTCTGGGGTATAGTTGACAGCATTATGGTTCTTCTCACGAAGCTGAGACAATAGTTGTAGAATGCCAGACGAGTATGAAAAGCGGAACTCACAGCAAGTGCATCGACGTACTCCTGGCAAGGTACAATCTTCATACCCGCCAACCGCTTAAAAAGGTCCAGTTTTTCGCGAATCTCGGATGTGTCACCCTTGACACGGAGAGTGAAAAAGCTCGAAGCACAACCGCTCCCAAAGGCAAACATACTCAGACGCTTGCCCTTGAGCTCGCTGGGTTCGACGGAAGAGAGAAGCGATGCAAGACAGCCATATAGGGAAGCGGTGTACATGTTGCCCAGACGTTTAGAGCAGTGCATGGTAGGTTCAACCTTTTTGCCGTAAACGGCCTTGGATGCGGTAATGAAGGTCTTTTCGAGGTTTTTGTCGGTGAGGGTTGCGTTGTAGGAGAGAGCGAGAATAGTGTCGGGAGAAGGAACATTGGCGAACTGAGGTGCCGAAGGAGAGTTGACGAAGTCATTGTAGAACATACGCCCGAAACCTTTTTGGACTTGCTTGCCGTATGGGGCATGGAATACAGCGTAATCCACATCATCCAGGGAGAAACCTTTCTCGGATTTGCTGTTGGTATGACCATTGGCATGACCGTTTGTCTGAAGGAGCTTCTTCGATCTGGCGGTCTTCTCACGGAAACGCGCATAGGAAGCGTCCAGAGCGGAGATATAGGTGGTAACAGACACCGGTCCATCGACTTCGGGATACTCGGAGTCCAGTTTAGGCTTATAAAAGTCGTACAGGTTCATCATATGGTTCCCATGGATGGCTGGGAAGACAAACGTCAATCAGAGTACCACTAATTCGGTCGAGACTTACGGTCCATGACTATTGGTGCATTTGGACCAATGAGAAGAGCGCATGCACCGGCACCACCAGCAGGTCGTGCAGCACCTTCCGCATAAATCGCGATATCGCCTGCAACGACGATAGCATTACGACCATCCCAGGACGTCGATTCGATCCAATTGACGGCATTGAAAAGAGCGGCGGTAGAGCCATAGCAGGCGTTTTTGGAATCGATACCCTCAATATCGAAGTTGCCAGACTCTGCAAACAGGTCCATCAGAGTTGTCTTGACAGACTTGGACTTGTCGATGATGGTTTCGGTGCCAACATCGAGACGACCAATAGACTTGGGGTCGATATTGTACTTTTCGAGGAGGCCACTGACAGCTGTTGCACACACTCGTCAATACGCTGTTCCGAGACGTGACCAGATACGACGCACCGTTGAGGGCAAAGGAGTTGATGTCCTCGCGGTCATCACAGCAGGCCATATACTCTTGGCCTAGACCAATGGTGTACTTTCCAGTAGGAACATTGTCAAAGGTCTCCAGCTCAGCTTCGGAGATGCACTGCGACCAAAGTGAGCATATGGCGAGGGGTCAAGCGAGGAATGCATACTCTGCGGGGGAAGTAGACTTCGACGGCGAGGATGCCGACGTCTTTGGGACGGGGAAGGTCATACTCTTCGGAGGGGGTGGTAGACACGGGAGAGATGGCCATGGCTGAGCGTAGAATAGACTCGAGATGGAGGAGAGACGAGGAGGAATGAGGGGATTATATACCTGGAGAGAGATAATCGAATTTACATAAATATGAAGTGGTGGTACGATATATCCCAAGTGGCGTGTTTCATCGCCTCGAAAAAAAAAAAAAAAAGGAAGAAGGAAATGGAGCAATGAAAATGAGACTTTTTTCTGTGCGCTGGATCTGAGACAGTCTCAGCCACGTTCTCTCCTCCTCATCCAGTATGTCGAGTAGGAACGTTCGTGCAACGTTCTCTGTCGTCTTCGCCGGCTACGAGCACACACCCCCACCCGAGTACACCCCCTCACATGGGACATCATCTTTGCTTTTCCTTTTTTTATATATGTTTGTGCTCGACCACCGTGATATCCGTATCTACAACCCACAGCCGTCCTGTCATCACTGATGGACACGCGTACGTCAGTCCCATTGCTTTCTCCCCACGAGATTCCCGCACAAATGCATATCTGATGACCGGGTATCCGTACTTGCCTACTCCCTATTCAACAACGGTCTCCACATCACCGCCATTGATCTCTTTTTAGGTAGCCGCTCACGCCGGTCGCGCGAGGTGCCCGGATTCACCACCTCATTTGGCTGATCTAGTTCGTCGTCAGCCTCATTGCCCGGTCAGCCATCCGGCCCAGCTCCCTAAATATTCTAATGTCAGCAACCGGGTTCTCTCATCTGGTGGCGATCAACATTTCATCAGCATCGCCCAGATGCCGTTGACCCTCTTTGGTCTAATCTCTGCACATGCTCATCGTTTCCCACCACATTCCTCGACAGGCTTCAGAAGCTCACAAAGACTTTACTTTTCTCCTGGTGGCCATACTCACGACCGGCACACTATTCCGCCGGATAGACTACTTATCCCGCTCTCCGACCCTGTGCTCGTCGCTGCAGAACAGAGGCTTGCCGATATACCAGGCGCGCAGGGGCGGGGCAGGCTTTTGATCATCAACGATACCGGCGCGAGAAAAACCGCCAAGCTCGGATCAGTCGTGTCTCCGTCCAAATGTGCAGTTCTCTCGCAAGGGTCACGGGATGACACTGATGGCCCTCTCACCTCCGATGTGGTGAACCCTCTGGCAACAGCGCCTAACACCCAGGGAACAAGACAAGCACTTTGTGGGACTGCAGAGTTTCGAGGAGTTGCGGTACACTTGTTGGATCCGTCGAACCACCCACGCGACGTCGCCGAAATAATGGCAATCATCGGCGCGATCGATGAATCACCTGGCAATGCAGACAACCCTGCCCCTGAGAATAGGTATAGGTTAACCGATTAAGCTTCGATTGTCTCACCCTGACCGATTGTGCTAGTCGATGCGGCTTTCATCTGGCGCCCCTGGCCAGTGAAACGTTTAGGGAAGAACTGTACACCAGAGGTTACCTGAAGAGGCCTGCGAGTCACTCACCAAACGTCGTCCAGCGAAAACCAATCAGAAGCTTGATGTCTGTGAGTCGCAAGTTATTCCCAAAAGTACTAGGTCGACGCCAGGGACGCAAGGTTGCGGAATGTCTGAGAACGGGACAGGTAACCGGCACGGGTAAGCACAGAGCGCACCGCCAACTAGTTCCCAAGGTGGATGGGCTTGACACGCAGTTTGCCGAGGAGCAGTCGTCGACCTCTGCTGCTTCCGTAGCCCTCCGAACTCCACATGCGGACTCCTTCGACTCCCCCGGGCTCGATACAAACACGTCCGCATCCAAGTCATTCGATTTACACGAGTTTTCGTATATTACAGCATTTACAACGCCACCTTCCTCGCCTTCCATGATTCTTGATGCTGAAACGTTCAAGAAAGGGGCCGACCTTGGCGATACCAAGCATGCGGTATGACGAGGAGCCGTGCCATGATGCAGAAATGTATTAAGTGGAGATGTGTCAGTGTGGCGCGGTGCCAGCGGCAACCATGTTGAACACACAATAGGGGGACCCAATGGGTGTTTCTACTAGCTTCTCTACGTCACTGTTACGGTGCTGAGCAATATCAGGCCTTCACGATCTGATGTGATAACACGATCAACATGCAATAGTACTTGAGTTTCAAGGAGATGAGTCGCCTGCTGGTAGATCTGAAGTTGTATGGCATGGTAGAGGCGTGTCATGACTGCAAGGCGAGCGCAAGAACAGATTGCTTGGCAAGCAAACAAACGTACAAAGGAACGAGTCCCTGCCAGTAATACCCCCTTTATGACAGCCCATACATAAAGCCACTAGCAGCTTTCCCAACTCGATGTTGATAAAGCAGGTCCCCTCTCGTGATAATCTAGTCTGATAGAATTTCCTGTGTTATTACAACCTCGTGTTTATCAGTAGTAGATGTTGCTCCACTGTCATGCCATGCGCACAACTGGCCTGAACCTCATGTATTAGTGCTGGGCTCGTGTTCGTGCGGTGGTTATATCTACATCGGAAGCGCGGTCAATCACGCACTCACCAACTTCCGTTGCCTCCCATGTCGCAGGTTGTCGTCGATATGTCGGCGCTGACGCTCGAAGTCACGCCTTTTCGTTCCCCTTTTGACGACCGGGATGCCGACCTCACTCTCCACGCTTCCGACGGCGCACGGTTCGCCGTTCACAAGTTGTTCTTGACCATGTCTTCGTCTCTGCTGAAGCACTGTCTGGTGCTGGGACCTTCTTCATCCTCTCCCGTTTTTGAAGGATTGACTCTGAAGCAGGAGGGAGGACGGGACACCATCGATCTCATCGAAGATGGAGCGACGACCGAGAGGGTTCTCCAGTACTGTTATCCCTTTTCCAACCCTGTCCTCGAGAATCTCGACGACATCCAAGGCGTACTAGAGATGATGAGGAAGTTTGGGATGAAGGGTGTCATGAATCGGGTGCGAAGCCTACTGGTCCAACCCTCCTTCTTGGAGGAAGAGCCACTGCGTGTCTTCGCCATCGCCTACCGCTTCGGATTCGAAGCCGAAACACATCTAGCAGCCCGATACACCCTTCGCTCCCCCATGTTCGGTCCGTATGTCAAGGAGTTGGAGCACATACCAGCTTCGGTGTACCACAAACTCCTTCAGTACCACCGCAAATGCAGTGTCGCGGCATGCTCGCTCACGTCCGACTTTTCGTGGTTCCCGGGCTTCGCTTCGCGCTGGGTGTGGTTCCAGTGTGACGACTGCGTCCACCACTCGCTATCATGGCCGCTGGCAGATGGGAAGATATACGAGGTGAATGCCTGGTTCATCGAGTATATGGAGCGTGCACGGGAGGCACTTCGAGAGCGGCCATGCGCCAAGGTAGTTACAGATCCAATGCTGATCGTAGAGGCACTGGAATCTGCTGCTGCCTGCCATACCTGTCGACCGGCAGCATATCTAGACTTGAGCACGTTCATTGGTGACCACTTCACCGCGGAAGTGGAGAAGGCGACGGAAGCGGTACATGTTCTGTTGGATGTCTCTCCGTTCTGTGCGCTGATGGACCCAACTTTGTTCAGGTGGAACTCGATATACCCTTCTAGATCTAGGCATCGAGTGTGATGGCAACGGAAACGCGTGCTGAGATCGTCCATCGTGTATCACCTACCTGTACAGTAGACTTTCTTTGGGTTCATGACCAGATTCCTTCAAGCTAGCGGCGCGAGCATCCGTATTCTGAGTTGAATTGCTTGAAATTTCAAGTTGAAAATGCATCAACAAGAGGCGTACTCACGAGGTCGTGTTTACACCACGCTGATTGAATCAGCGCGTCCCATTCAATTCCAAAATTGGTAGGGACCCCTTCGGCCTCTCCATGTCATCGATTCGTAGCTTGCTGGTGCTCTCTCCTACTCGACCTCCGCCCATCTTTTCGTCTCGTCTTGCTTCCCACAATGCTACTCTCTTTCGTTGTCCACTTAATCGTATATTAGCCTCACTTCCTCTGCGGAGGCACATCACAGTGACTTGTAGTGTGCAATATGCACGTCCTTCTCCCGTCGTCAAGTCAGACCCGAAGCCAAAGGAGGAGACCAACGTCGGAACCGAACCGCGCAAACGGCACACCGTTCGAGAGAACATATATACCCTTCCAAACTTGCTGACCACTTCGCGCATCCTAGCCTGCCCCCTCCTCGGGTGGTCCATCTTGTACGACGACTTTTATCTCGCGACAGGCGTGCTCGTCTACGCTGGCCTCTCAGATCTCGTGAGTAATATGTTATCGTCGCTGTGTTCGTTCGAACCGTGGTTACCACGACGAAGCGTCGAACACCAGAGGAAAAGAAACAAGGATTGACATTCATGATCATTACACGAACTGAAAAAAGGTTGATGGGTTTTTGGCAAGGCGGTTTAACATGCACTCTGTGCTCGGCACTATCCTCGATCCCGCCGCTGACAAGATATTGATGACTACTCTCACTGTCACCCTCGCCGTCAAAGGCATGCTTCCTCGTATGTGAACCTCCTTTTCTCCTCCGCCGTGTTCCTCTCTGATCGCATGTTTATTTGTTCATACAAACCAGTTTGGTTAGCGACCATCATCATCGGACGCGACGCACTCCTCAGCCTGTCCGCGTTCTACATCCGTTACACTACCTTACCCCACCCAGTAAGCGGTGTCCCTGGAAACAACCGAGCGCATTATCGATTCGTTCGTACTATGTAGAAAACTTGGCGACGTTATTGGGACTTTTCAATCACTTCCGCTGAAGTACGTCCAACGACCATCAGCAAGGTGTGTCACCATTTTTTCTTGTTTCCCTCGTTGGTCCGTTGCATAGCACACGATCGACATTGTTATTTATTTAGTATAACACCGCTGCGCAGCTTGCGTTGATGTTCGGCACGACCATCGCTCCCATCGCTCCATCATTTCTGAGCGCATATCTCCATGAGATGCAGTACGCCAATCACTTCGCTGTCTTTTGCTCACTGACGCCTTCTTGTCAGGGTCTTGGTTGCCGTGACCACTATCTGGAGTGGTTTTTCCTACGTATTTTCAAAGGATGCGGTCCGTGTCGTCTCGGAGACGCGCAAGCACCGATAGCCCCCATCCCAAACCTCGTAGCAGTACCTCGATCCATCCCCTTTGACGTTTTCAAGTGCTGATATTATAATAACACACGCTACACAATATGAGCATGGTACAGACATCAATCCAAAGGTGTACAGGCAGCGATACAAAAAAAGACAGCGGCACAAAATACTTCATCTATGCTGAACTACCATTCTCCGTTGACGGACCTCTTGCAGTGCGTCCGCAACGGCCTGTTTGTTAGCGCATGCTTCTCGCCAAGCATTGCTTGCGAGCCTGTGCTAGGTTGAGAAGCTGCGCACGATATGATCGCAAAGACGTACCTTGCACGGCGAATAAACACGATGCACCATGCAGCGCTTTTGAATGTCCGACGCTTTTTTGCGGTAGTGAGCGGTGACGGTTTTGGGTATCCTATTCGCGAGATGCAAGCCAAGATGCGCTTATCACTAGTCGCGGATATGTCAGGGCGAAGGTAACTAGAAGATGCAGGGCCGCGATACCTTGCTTCGAAACTTGACAGGAGCACGAGGAGATATTGCTTTTGGTAGCTGAGATCGTCTCGCAAAGTCGATTCTCGAGTGAACTTGGTCTTCAAGTAGTGGATCTGGACAATTAGCCCTTTACACTCTTGTTTATGCTGAGATTTCAGTTCATCGAGCTGGCCGTCGTCGCTGTTAGAAAGGTGAGGTGTCACAACGACGGTCTCTGAAAAAGGAAGGAGGTGAGTACACACGGCGAGCAAACATGCTGCTGAAGCCTCTTTGTTTTCATCTTTTGGTGTTCAAGCTGATCACTGAGGAGGCGAATCTGGGTCTGTGCCTGTTTCCTGGCACGTTCCATCTTGGTGACCTCTTCTCTTTGTCTTTCCCGTGATTTCTCCTTTTCCGCGCGCAGAGCCTTCAAATCGCGTCCAAAGATTTCTGCATCTTTTCGGACGCGTTTCAGCTCCGTCTCGAGCACGGTAATGGTCTTAGCAATGTCTGTCTTTTCCATCACCATCCGATTCCTTTCTTGTTCGGTCCGCTGGAGTTCATCGGCTTGATTCGACAACGCTCGTCGGAGTTCTTCGATCTCGGCGAGATGGATGTCCAACTGCTGACGTCGGTTTTCGTGCGATTTCTGCGACGCCGAGTACTCGCCCCGGAGCTTATGAGCTCGCTGACCAAAAAAATGAGCGTCAGGACTAACAAAGATTCCCGAGCACAAATACCCACCTCGTAGACTTGAGCATATCGCTGTTGAAGGTCTTTATGGTCTCGCACAAGAATGGAACGTTCTTGTCGTAGTTGCTCGATTGTGGTCGTGTTTTCACGCACTTTGGCTTCCAAAAGGCGTGTTTTCTGCTCAGCGTTCACATTTACTGTGTCAGAGGCTGTTTTGAGAGAAGGATCCCATCGCAAACCAGTCCTCGTACCTCGGAGTTCGGTCTCAAGTTCGTGATTGTCTTGCTTAGCCCTCTGCAACTGGTATTTAACGTCTTCCATGTCCTAGGTCTGATGTCAGCCAGTGAACCGGCACACGTTATCATACTTGCCGTTTCAGTGCGCTGCAGTTGCCGAGCAACGCCTCCAATCTCGCGTTGTAGGCGTTCCTGTTCAGCAGACATCTTTCTGAGACGCATCCGTTCTGCCTGCAGTTCTGCTTCAAGGTCAGCGATGACTGCTTTCGCCTTGTCAGCCTCCTGCACATGAGATAATCAAACCATGCGAAGATTGCACGAGCAAAAAGTTCCTACGCCTTGTGTATCTGCTCTTGACCTGCGGCTCTCCTGTTCCGCTTCGACCACCTTCCTCGCCTCTTGTTTCGCATTGCGCATTTCGATGTTCATACGATTCGCGGTATCCTGGAGAACAGCCTTTTCACCCCAGAGTTGGCGCTTTTCATCTTGCCATTGTTTTTTCATAGTGTCCAACTGATCGTTCACGTTTTGAAGCTCCACGCGGAGTGCCTCACTTGTCTTGATGAGCGGTGTGGGCGGGTAAGCCAGGAGTTCACCTCCAGACATGTCCAGGGAGAAAGAACTATTCAAAAGCGTTAACACGACCATCTAAGAGGATGTCTGTTTCATACCTCTCATCCGCTTCATAAGCGCGCTGCAGTCTCGATGGATCGATCTTGACGAAACACTGCTGACACCGTAGCTTCTCGAGTCGGCGGAGTCGCCTCTCCTCTCTTCTCTGCAACCTCGCATTCTCGTTCTCAAGTGACACGATGTTGGAACGCGCATCCTCAAGATTCTTGGTGAGTTCCACGATGTCGAGACCCACCTCTTGCAGTTCGTCCAATTTCTGATCAATACTCTCATTCGCTCGGTCGAGCTCTGTCTGTAGTCTTGCAATTTCGGTCAACAGAGGTGTAGTGCTCGGATCACCCCCTGTAGTTGCATTCAACCACGAAAGCTGTCAAAGACCGTCGTGAACCCCCAATTTTGACCTTGAAATGATGTTTGCAACGTACATCTCTAAGGGGTGCTCCAGGCGTCTTGGGCGCCTTGAGACTCATGGATAGGACGTGTCGGTGGATCGGGGAAATGCCACTGGTGTTGACGACTTTGTGTGGGGTCGCTATATCAGCCTGGCTACTCTTCAGGGCCCTCACCCGCTCCAACAATTCCTCCTTTTCCCGTTCTAACATCTCGATCCTCGTGTCCCTGGCCTTCTCGATGGCTCGTCGAGCGGGGGATTGCTGAAGAAGAGCGGACAACCTCGCAATCTCTTTGTTAGCCTCGTCCAGTTCTACCTCGAGAGCTTCCTCTGCTTCGTGGTTGCTAGGCCGGTTAGCCATCGTTAGGTCGCGCTGTTTTTCTTGCTCGCGTTCCAGCGCAGCCAGTTTGCTTCGCAAATCAGCCACCTTCTCTTCGTCTGACTTCATCTTCTCCTCTGCAGCTTCCAACGCCTCCTCCATCTGTCGAGCAAGTTCCGCTGCTCTTTCAGCCTCTCTCTCAAGTCTCTCCATTCGTTCGCTGGCATGTTCTTCCTCTACTTCATACTGATCAATGCGGTCCTGTGCACGCGCGAGTTGCTCCTGAAGTTCCTTGACGCGCTCTGCCGTACTCTCCTCGAGTTCGACGATATACGATTTAAGTGATCGTAGTTCCTCGGCGGTCTCCCTGTCGCCTTGCGCCACGCACCGTTGGAGTTCCGCTAGTTTGTCCGACTTGACCTGTAGTTCTCCCTCAAGACGATCGAAATCCGTGTCGCGTTCAGTGAGTTCTCGTTGTAGTTCGGAGACTCTCGCCGTCGCCTGCATGACCTCGGTGCCCAACTCATTGAGTTGACTGTCGAAATCCTCCTCAGCGAGCTTACTAGAGAGCTTCTCTTCCTTGAGCTCTTTCTCGAGTCCACCGACCTTGTGATGGAGTCCCTCATTCTCCTCCTCAAGCTCGTTTATGTGTGTTATGGCTTCCTGCAGGTCGCTGCTGAGCGTGCTAATCTTGGCATTGGCTTCCTTCAAGGCGCCACCAAGATCCTTGCCACTTTCCAGTGCACTATCGGCTTTAGCAGCGCGCTCGAGTGCAAGATCACGTTCTGTTTCCAGACGATCTCGAACTTTCTCCGCTTCACGCTTGATCTTTCCGATTTCTTCGACAGCATGAGAGTGCTTTTCCTCTGCTTCTTCAACCTTCCTCTCCAGTTCACCCACAATATCCGAGACCCCTTGTTCCACCTCTGTCATCCGCTCCCGCCATCGTTCCTTATCTCTAGCCCGCTCGCTGCATTCCTTTTCCAAGTCCTTGGCCACCTGCTCCTTCTCCGCTGTCATTTGGTCAAGATCATCTGTCATCTTCTGGACGAGAGCTTCCAGTTCAAGCTTTTCTTCAGCCCATCCCTCCGTACCAGATTCCTCCTCCACATCACCCAACCGGGTCCCAGCACTCATCCGTCTCCCTGTCCCCGCACTCCCAACACTAAGTCGTGGACTCTGCTTCACCTCTTCGTATCTCTGTAACCGTGCAATGAGCTCAATGTTCTCTTCTTGCAGACGACGGTTCAGCCCGTGCAGGTACGTGTTCAACTTTTGCGCATCGAAACGACCCATCTTGCCTCGTTCGCCGAGACCTAGAGCGGGGTCGTAAGAGGTGTTGGCACGGACGTGGGACACAAGATCTTGTGAGGACGTGGTTGAGATGACAGACACTCTCTCGTTTGCATCGTCGTAAGGGGCGGGATTGTCACCGTCACCAGCTTCTGATACATCGCTCTCATGAATGTGTGTCTGTGCAAGGGGATGAGACATGCGACCCCGCCGTGGTCGAGGTGTTATTCCCGCAAAGGCCTTATGCATCACAGCCCTTGGTGTCGCCTGTCCGTCTTCCGCAACTTCGTTCATCGCCGGAAGCATGCTCAGACGTCGTTGAGGGTGTGGTGTAGGTACGAACTTTATGCGAGGACGGGCAGTGGAATTGATGACGGAGAGGAGGAATGATCTCCGGCGTGTGTGAGGTGTGACGAGTTCCGAATCTACCTCGCTGGCTTCTTGAGTGTTAAGATCTTGCGGAGGAAGATGGACATTGAACCGAGCGCGTGGTCGCGGTGCAATTGCGGGCGTCGGCGTAAATACTGCTGATGGCGCAAGAGAAGAATCTGCAGTCGATGGCGCGATTGGGAAACGGGTAGCTTGGATGGTACGGTCCATTGGATAGCTTGGATCGGAAGACGCAGATGAAAACGTAGGTTCCCTATCTGAGGTATGACCATCATCTGTATTAGAAGCCTGCTCAGGTTCACTCTCGGACTGTTCCTCATGCCCATGGGGAGATGTATCTTGCGCTTCACCACGCGTTCGTGAGAAGTCCTCGTCGGGTGGCCGTATGACCATACTAGGTAGTGAGGGGGCTGCGGGAGAGGCACTTGTCGATCGGGTAAGCGGAACATGGATGCCTGGAATGGGTGATTCGGGTTCTCTTGGGAGTTGGATGAGATGATTGCTCCTAGGGGTGGAATTAGGTGGTGAAGATGCAGAGGAGGACGTCGAACGCGAGAGTGATGGAGTACGAGTACGAGCAACAGGCCGACGCAGAGCGACATTGCGAAACTTGTCAGCGGGTGAGGGCTGGACGCAATAAGTTGTATCGAGCAGTGAATTCAGTAAGAGAAAGAAACCTACCTGCGGCTCCGAGCGTAGAGAAACGGAGTAGTCATAGAGTAGACCTTTCTTCTTCGGGGTGGGTTCAAGTGGTGGTGGCTCGGGTGACAGAGGAGAGCTAGCACGGCTGACTGACTCTAGAGCATCCACCAGAGACATATCCTCGGCCTCATCGCTCTCTGGGGGTGGTAAGTAAGCCTCGGGCACACTGTTGGTACTCTTCTCTGGGGGGTTCTTCGGATCTATGTTCTCCTCCGAACTATGAGGCAGCGATGTGATAGCGCTCACGTCGAAGCTATTCTGAGTAAGATGACCAAACGACCTTGAGGCTGAGGATTTTACTGAGGCAGAGCGTGATGCAATCGAAGTTGCAAAGCGAACGGTGCTGGACGTGCTAGATTGCAGACGGACGGTGGCAGAGGCGCTATGTGACGAGGCGGCTGCTGGCGTTGAATGTACGGGTGGAAGTTCGTGATCATCATCCGTGGTAGTGTGATCAGATTCGGTGCCGGGTACGACGGAGTGCTCGAACTCGGGCAACGAAGGCAGCGACGAGGGCTCCCTCTCGTCCTCGATCCTGCGCCATATTCGAGATGGCGTTTCGTACAGAGCCATGCTGAGGAGCGCACTGGATCTGCGGTAAATTGGTACGAATTTGCTTCAACGACACGTTTGAACGAGTTGTGAAGAGATGCAAAGACGAGATCACGCGTTCGTTGCATACTATCACGTGACCGCGTGACCTCTTCTTGGGCGCCGATCCTCGACTCCATTTTACAATATGCGCATTACTGTAACCATAAGATACGAAACACTAGTACTTCACTCAAGCGTTTACCCAATCCATAGCCTCACTCGGACCCAGCAATCACCAATGTTTCCGCAGGGTTACGCCCATCTGCATCAATCTTGTCCGTGTTGTACATGACTGGGTGGTGATGATCATCGCTGAATGCACCGTACCGAACAAGCAAATGATGACCTCCTATGATCAATTGGTCGGCGTATTTACCAACGCCTCCCTCGCCAGTGAAGTCGGAACCATGGACTTCAAGTGACCGCCAGAACCGCGGACGTAGTAGAAGCCCAGCAAGGAATATCTCTGCAATAGTTGCCATGCTCATTATCACAGCGCATGGGTCACTAGCAGAAGTTTATACAGGGCTCGAAGAGAATCCAAAAACAGGACGACGGGACAGCAGAGCCAAATCATTTATCTCAGACCAAACGCAGTATAGTGAGACCGTCCCAGCTCTATCTTTAAAATACTATACCCACAATAATCCACCAGAGTAAATATTCTACAACCCATGAAACAGATAGTCCCACATGCATGATGCAAGATATCCCCTTATGAATGTTCTAGTATACAAGTGTTTAAGAGATACAGTTCGAATCAATCGACCGATTCAATAAGGTTTGATCTCCAGGTGGATCTGATGAACAAGCTCAATAAGGGATATCAGCCGCGAACAAAGGTGCATACTTCGGATGTAATCTCGTTTATCGGGACAGCAAGTTCCTTTGCATACTCCTCCATCCTCCTCGGCACTCTATCCCGGCAGTTTTGGCAGCTGCCAGCCTTCTTCACCATGCTGTCGATCCATTCCGCGTTCATCAAGGTTTCTGCGCAGGGTCGTACTCGCAGCACGTCAATAACACTGTCCTGATAGCTCTTTAGAGATAGACGTGGTAGTCCGTTCTTCCTGCAGAATTTGCAGTCGAGCGGTGGTAGCGGGAACAACGACCAGAGCCGAACAAGCTGAGACATGGCCTGCCCACAACTTGCATGGTACTTGACCAGACGCTGGTAATCCGATCCAGATATGAAGTCTAGTTCGGTGACATACGCAGGTTCCCAGATGGCAAAACGTAGCATGTACCGTGCAGCGATGTTTGTCTCTGTTTCGGCCCTATACCTACATGCGATGGCGAACACGCGCAAAGGCTCCTGCTCGAGAAACTCGGGGGCTGTTATCATCGCAACGATGAACTTGCCCACGGACTTCATATCGTACTTGTCAGCGGCATCGAGGACCAACATGACAATATCTAGGCTCTCGAGAACAGGGAGCTTTGAGTCATAGACGGGAGAGCAGAAGCTGAGTAGCTTTGCCAAGACAAAACTCTTCTCAGTCACAGGTATGACTGGTAAGCCATACTTTGTTTGGTCTGCGGTCCTGTCCAATGGGCCAGGTTGTGGTAACGCAAACATGTTGGCAAAGAAGGGAGATGCGAGCGACAGGAGAAGCTTGTAGAAGCGAAAATCGACATTGTCTGATGTTCGGAGGATCACATCTGCGTTGGGTCGGTTGAAGGGAGTGGGAGCGTCGACGGGTTCCAGCCCCTGTTGGTCGAGCGAGCTCGTGAGGCAGTGAGATAGCGTTTCGGATTCGGGAGGAGGAGAAATGAGGGTGGATTCAGACATGGTGGAGGAGAAAGGGAAGGTTACATTTACGCCTGGGATCGCTGCACACCACACCCAAAGGGGGGAGGACCTGCCAGACCAGTGTAAATACCATATATAGACTACCGCTGTGAACTGGCTTCTCCTTGTGACCGACGTCCACCCACAGGTGAGCGCTGGGTTGCCTGCACGTCCGAACCTCGTCTCGCAGACTCGCCCTACTTTCTAGTTCTCTGCTGTTCGTGTTGTCTCTCCTCAGTAGCCGATGACCCTGGAGCAATATCCGTTGCCACCGCACGATCCCCTTGGCTACTGGAGCCTGGCCAACTGCCAGCAAAAACTCAGGACCACCCTTGTTCTCACAACCCCCTCATTTTTTCATGCGCCAGGAATAATAAGCGATTCATCAAACCGCGGGTGTATTACTAGTGTTCCCATGGAACCATTATCTTGTACGAATATATGCCAACTTTTACCCGGGTTGTCTACCGGTCGTCCTCATGATCTCCCCCAGGCTCACAATGGTATGCCGAGTGGAATCTAAAATCTCCCACCATGAGGGCCAGTGATGATCAAGGAAGTTTACACTCACACTTGAAACTGCCTCATTGACCACCTCTGCGAACCGCTGCACAAAGTCCGACATACAACGCTGTGACCTCTGCCGACAGGATGTACATCCTCCCGCCCTCTCTAGTGCTTTCCGCACGTTTTGATGTACGGCGGCGGCGCAAGGAGTCTCCTGTAATATAGCGAGGGTTTCTTCAATATACTCTGCCCACCACTCCCGTGCATACACGCCGTGTATCACGAAGCGAGCGTCTGCTCGTTGGGTGCACATACAACAGTTCGTCCACCATTTGAAGAACCCATAGCTTTCATTCTGCTGGACCCAGGCAAGATTGTTGCCAAGTGCCAACACTGCTTGTGTGCATTTTGTGCGGTAAACCGCGAGGTGTCGAAGATCGCCTTGACTGATGTATTTGAGCGTTGCAGGATTCGCAGTCAGTGCTGGCTGATACAGGAGGCGCACTGCTGCCACTTTCGTTTCTGGCTCGTAACGAAAACGGTGGGCGATGGCGAAAACATTCAATGGCTCTTTCCCTAGAATTGATGGCTCAAGCAATGCTCTTCGAACACTTCGCTCCACCTCCTCCATACCGTATTTGATGGCCGCCTCCAATACTCCCTCTATGTCCACCGTATTCTCCAGGTGGGGATCCTCGACGGTAGGTGGATAGCAGAACCTCAGAAGCATATCCAGCACTCGGCCATTTTCGGTTACTGGGATCACTTCAAGACCATGGTGTATTTCCTCGTGCGGACTGCGGACGAGTGGCTGGGGAAGGTTGAACATGGAGTCGAAGAATGATGATGCAAATGCCAGCAGACACCGGTAGACTCGAAAATAGACGTCGTCAGACGAACGGAGAATGATGTCCGCCTTGTTAGAATTGAACGGTACTGCAGCATCTCTACGCATGGTGTGCAGGCTCGGGGATGGTAGGCAAAAGCAGGTGGAGGAGACGCCCAGATCTCACGCTTGGGATTTATATGCATTTTGTATGACAGGACGGGGAATATATGATGGCGGATTTCGTGGAAGCGGCAGAAGGTGATGAGTCTCACAGATAGTACTGGAAGCCGAGGAAGGTGCCACAATATTGTTGGGTAAAAATGGCTCACTACCTGTACTGATTTCCAGCATAGCCGATGGACAACCGTGTCAACCAAACTTGGCTCAGACCATGCATGTCCACATACTTGGTTCCAGCGCGGAGGCTTCGCAGGGTGTTTGTGCGACACCACCGTCGGTGCATCGTCTTGGGTCCTTGAGTCGTCAACCAAACATCTGGATAGTTACTCGCGGTTTGAGCATCTCAGATTAGATGACTGAGGTATTTAATTCTCATCGAGACTAAATATGCGTCGATGTCATGGGCAGTGCGACTATTACCGTAAGGACAAAATTTCTCCCACTGATAAGGTTATGCGAGAATTGTTGAACCTGAAAGTTTAGAAACACTTCCGAAGGGGACGCAATGTTGCCTTGAAAGCCTTATCTCCAAAATGCAACCTGATGTTTTAAACACACTAATGATCCCACAACAGTCACTAGCAATATGCGGTTTGACACCGATATCCGTTTATACCTATCGGTTACTTTCGATAATTCCGCAATGGTATGCCAGAGTCTCGGGTAGCGACCAGGTCCCAAGTGAACGAGTAAGTGGGAACTGGTCAAGATACGATACCAGCTGTGAAGCGTATTTACGCTAGATGATCACCGTATCCAGCCAGGCTGCTGTAGGCAAGGGTGGCTTTACACGTTACCGTGTGATATGTTGGGGGTAGTTGCGACCCAGTGGGTTTGCATACGTATGCTGGTGGGTGATCGTCTCGCCCCCTCTACTTAACCTTTTTGTGAGGTCACGACCGTGAGAATAATGGATAGGATGATGTGACAGCAGACTCAGATGAGTAGTGAAAGTGGGAGGGATTGAGTGATTAATTCCTTTATCTCTTAGACTAAGGTATTAAATACTGTACTCCTATTTCAATTGGTATAGGCAATTTGCCCCTCTGCTTACTGCATGTGTATTGATCACATTTTGGATGAATGTATGTGAGGAGCCACCATCCTCCTATATGTGATGAGTCATCATCCTTGTTTGGCTTGTTGGAACCAACACTCCCCCTCAAGCTGAATTTAATCCAAGGCTTTTTGTGTAATACTGATGTGCATCATGAGGTAGAGCTTTTGTGAAAATGTCTGCAGTCATATGCTGAGTTTGACAATATTTGAGACATATAATTTGTCTTTGTATCTTTTGTTGTATATGGTGATTTCTAATATTAAAATGTCTTGATTGACTATGATACTTTTGATTTGTTGCAATTGTGATTGCTGACTGGTTGTCACCATATATTTTTGTGGGTTCAAGTTGACCATACCTGATTTCCATATATAGGTTCCTTAGCCATATAGCATCCCATGTTGCTGTTAAACTTATGTTGGATGCTGCTCCAAAAGGAACTTCAAAGGTTCAGAGTTGAGGGGTTTAGATGGAACTTGGCTTCACCTTATATGGTGCACCGTTGCATAGGATCTGGTTGTCCTGAATTTACTGAGGGTCAGAGGTTGAAGGGGTATGTAGAAGAAGTCAGTCAACAACTTAGAGAATAAGTGGGGAAAACATTAGATTATATTGATATTTGTTATGAATTTGTGTATGATACACTATGACTACTACACTATGACTACATGCTTGCACACATGAGTGCCATGATTACATCATCCCTGATCACATGACCACACCATCCCTTCACATCAGTCATGACTTTCACCCTTCACATTGATCACAATCACAGATTCATCTCTTCACTCTCTTTACAACTTCATACTAATCACATCTTCCATTCTAATCTTGATCCCTTTCTTAATCTCTGCCCTTACCCTTTGATCAGTATGATTACTATTGAGATTGCCTCTCAATCACGAACCCTGCAAGATCCTAGATGGATCTCTGCCATGATCCTTCTTTTTGATCATTTACATTTTGTTGATCAATTTTCCCTTTCATTCTATATCCTGCATTCATATTCACTCTTCATCTTCCCACTCCATATAAATGTCTAATGTTAATCTCATGGACTATTCCTTCCTATCTTAGTAGCCAGTAGCATTAATACCATATACCCTAGACCCATGACACAGCTTGATCTGTGCTCATTCCTGTAATATATATAAGGGATTATGAGTACAAGCTATTCCCCCAGCCTAATCCACTTGTTACCTCTGCTCCTACTCTGCCTACCAAGGTGGCCTAGTAATGAGTGCAAGTAAGGGATGTTATTCATCTACTGGTCCTTTATTGAATCCCTAGGAGTGAAACATCTGGAGATAAAGCCATTCCTCCCTTTCTTCCCTCTATCATTCCATCGTCAGTACCTTGCAATACTGAACTGCCAATGTCTAGGCCAGCAAGCCAACTCATACTGCATCTAGTTCAGAACCCAGAATCTATGAAAGTACAAAACCTATTCTTTGTATCAAGAACTGAACTATGAAAAGTATCAAAAACCATGTGACAAGGAACCCTCATCATAACATTCCTTGATGTTATACCTGCAGACTAAAGAAGCTCTCACTGCTGATAGTCCTTATTATATTAAGAGATAGAGATATGTTAAGTTAAGCCACTAGTGACATTGCCATCCTAGCTGGAACACTGTTGGGGTTATCATACATACTCACAGTCTGATATGAAACGGAAAAACTATACTGGTAAAGTCAATCCCTTGAGTAGTCTTTTGAGACAAGACAATGATATGATGGTTCGATAGAGGTAAGAGTAAAGAAGAGGGTAATCCTTAGGTCTCACTTCCCGTAGAGGACGATTAACCAAATGGATTAGGCTGAGGGACAACAGCCAAAGACAGTCCCTTTATATACTATAGAGATGTGCACACAGACCACATGATGTCATAGATAAGGTGTGAAAAGGAAGCACACCATGAGGACATCAAATGGAAGAGAAGCGACGGGGAACAAAAGGAAGAGAAGAGAAGAAATGGAAATGAAAAGAAGTCTCTCATGAGACGGAAATGAAAGATAAGGGCCTGGACCTCAACATGAGGTTTCCTGCAGGCATAACATCATTGATGACATCATAGGTCTAGACCAATCATGTGATTGATCATGTGACAAGTCACGTGACCTTAGTCATGTGATGCTAGAAGATAAGATAAAAGAAAAGAAAGGAATTGTTGAAGTCCAATGACGAGTTCGTAACACTTCCCCCCCCTCAAGACTCAGATTCCAGATGAGTCAAGTTTTCATACGGGGAAAAGAGCGAAGCAAAATCAATCCCGGTGAGACGAAGGGGGCGAGGTGCGCTAGGCCGATGAGCATGGAAACGACGAATGGCGTCCCGAGCATTGTCGAGATGAGAAACCGGTTCCCAAGTGCGATCAGAATCATCCCAACCTTTCCAGTGAACCAAATAGTGCAGAGACCCATTCATCATCTTCGAATCAACAATATGATCCACCTCAAATTCTTCATCGCCATCTTCGGTAACACGGATGGCATCAGGATGAAGAACAGGTTGAGAGGGAGTGGGTTCCACATAAGGTTTAATGCAATTCACATTGACGACGGGATGTATCTTCATACGAGAAGGTAACTCCAAACGCACCGCGTTAGGCATTACCTCAAGAATCCGATACGGACCCAACCATCGTTGTG
>JBBPJS010000219.1:0-20565 GCA_038088835.1 Singerocomus rubriflavus
AAACAGAAAAAGCAAAGTAAAGCTAAAAACATATTGCCTAGTGAGATCGGAGTGTTGGAGTGTTCAGTGCCGAGAATCTATTTGATAATACCGTGTTGCTTCTAGGACGTTTATCTCTCTCTTGGCCAGTACTGCATCTGCGAAGGGTCTCCCCCCGATCCAGCGGGTGGTGGTGGACTAGTAGATCGTGCGTTAGGGTAAGAAGACATGGGCTGTCCAGCAGTCACGTTAAAGGAAGCGGTTCTCGCCTGCTGTGGGTATGATGAACCAATGGCAGAAGACGAACTGGAACCGTATGCCTGTTGCAGGGATGAGTATGATCGCCCTGAAACCTGGTTCCCCGGTATCGGCGCAACAACATTATAATGCTGAGACTGAACCGAAATAGGCTGAATGGAAGACGACGAGAAGCTTCCCTGGGCATTCGCCTGAGGCGGATAGAAGGGTGCAGTGAGCGTTGGGAAACCGAAACCAGCCGTGGATGTACCCGAGGAGCTGGATGAAGGTATTCCCTCCGATGCGCCTGTATTCGCCCAGGCATGCGATGACACAGGCTGAGCATACCCACGATGCCTGTCATCCCCGCTGAGGTCTTGGCTGTTCTGTGGCCAAGATTGCATCTGCATCCGACTTTGATCGTCCCTGGCGCTGGACCAGACCTCCCCAGGAGAACTCGACTCTGTGAAGTAGGATGATGATTGTGCATGATGCTGTTGTTGAGCCGACAGATATGGGTGATAGTAGGACATGCCATGATCTGATCCGCGGGAGGTGGTCGAGATGGATGGCGCTAAGTTGGTATCGGGGGTGACGCGACCCGGACGAGACATGTACGAAATTCGCGTGTCACCAAGGGGACGGTATGGAACATCAGGAGGCTGATAACTGGATGCTCGCGACTGAGTGGTTGGGTAAGTTGTGCCGGAAGGTTCCGCGGGTAAGCTCGTATAACGCACGTCCTGCCCACTGAAGCGGGAATCGTCCGTGTCAGCCACCTCTACAGGAGAGACGTCGCTGTAATCTGCACTTCCTGAATAGTCGTCCACGAGGTCGGAGGTGGAGGCTTGGTCGACGAGGGCACTAGTAGGATCCGTCTTGCGTCGTTTCCGACTGTTATTCGGTCGCCTCTTGTATACATAGTCTGGGTACTTTTGATTGAAGTTATCTTTGAGGATCTTGGCTTGATCGAGGTAGAACTGTTTCTCGGGCTGCATGATCACAAGGTTGGTAGTCAGACGGTTGATGATAGACGTATAGAAACGAAGTGCTGACCGGGCTCATCCCGTTCCATTCCCGACTGAGGATCTTGCTCACATCTCCTGTGCGCATTGATTGGTTCTCCGCAGCAACCTGCGGACGACGTCGACGAGCGAATATCATGAATGCATTCATGGGTCGCTTCGGGGTACCATCGGCGTTCAGCGTCTGCGATGTCAAGGCAGCATTTGGATCATCTGCAAAGATAGTGAATAGAGGTTCGTCGTGGGTCAGGATACATTCAGTGCACACCATCGACACCGAGCTCCATTTTGTGTGACTCAGGATACACCAGATAACCGGCGTCGTCGTCTGAACCACAAGGGGACCCGTGGTCATGCAACAACCCGGAAGATTGCGCCACAGCACGGTACCGTTCTGGGAGGTTCGGGTTGTGGCCTTGCATGTCAACGAATGTGGGCAACACCAAGGGCAATACGAGGATAGACGGGGATGTAACAAGCGCGAACGAGGAGGGGTTGTATCCACTTTTGTGGAGGTCAATGATCGGCAGAGGATTTCAGGCAGATAACAAACTGGACTAGTCAGAGAGGGGCCGGACCTCAGCAAAGTACGGAGCGACTCTTGGCTAGGAGCCAGAGTTTTTCTAGGAAGGGATTGTTGGCGTACGGTAGCAAACAAAAGCATGGCAGAATAGACAAAAACCAACTGGCAAATTAAGCCTGATCGTACACGCAGAATGAACCTTGGTCCCTTGGATTCGCGGAGCTCGTGTGCCCGGTTATGACACCGCTTGGGCCACGATTGAAACCGAGCACTCACAGGAACACTTGTTCACCCAACAGCACAGTCATTTCCCCGGCCTCGAGGAACTTCAAGGACAGGCCAAACGCGCCGGTCGTTGAGGTCTAATCTTGGGTTGAATCCCGTTTTCCCTATTTGCGCTAACCCGATCTCGAGTTCGACTTTTTTGGGTTAGATCTTAGGGAATGCCCTTTTTTTTTCAGGCGCTCAAGACCCCCGAAAATACACGACGCGTGTAACTGAGACTTGACCAAGGAAGGCTATACTCACGGGAAGACCGTGCTACGGTTCCAGGTCCCAGATTGATCAATGATCCGTGTGCTTGTGTGTTTTATGAGGCTATACCTGTACCGGGAATCCGGATCGCCCACTTGGCTTGCTGCGAGGAAGACGTGTTTGGTTGATTGTGGGCGTGTTTCCTGGTCATGTTTACTGCACCACGGCAACGGTGCTTGGTCCCCGCCGCGTAGAGAGCCGCGGCGGAGATTGTCGCATGGATGTCTGCGGCGGTGGTGACCAACTTCGTCAAAGAGAAGCTCACCTTGGATGAGTGATTCTGTCGTGTGGGACCCTCATAATGTCCGAGCAAATTAACCGAGCAGCTTGTGTACCATGACTGGCATCATTGTCAGTTTCGGGGCCGTCAAAGATGCACCTGCGCACATCTACGCCTGCTCACATTTCCGACGCGGAGAGTGCCGACATGTGCACAGTGCGTCCTGCATACTGCCCAGTCATGATCTGTCAAAAAAAAGTCTACCTCAGGGTGCACCCTAAAACCCATAGAGTTTTGCTCGCAGGAATATTATGTATCATTTGCCGCCGTGCTATCTCCTGCTCCCGATCAAAGGGCATCGTTCGCGAGGGGGCTATTCGCCAGCAGGATAACGTTTTCCAGCCGGTTCGTGCACAGTTTGGACAGCATGGAGACGACAACGTCACAGAAGTGGTGTGGAGCGAGTCTCAACGCCTCCCTCCATCTCACTCTCGTTTTCTTGCTGTGCTGCTGTAAGTCTGTCACTCGAAAACTTTATTCGACGCTGCTCAGTCGACCTCTCCGCATCCTTCAAGTTGAGCTAATGGATCTCCACGACGACGAAAAGAAAATGCGATAATTTGAAATACCCCAACTCTCAGTCCCGCCCTGTGGTGTGCAACGAGCCAGCCAGTACTAGCGTGGACTATGCACGATTCGTTGGCCTCGCAGCTCGCTGGAGACAACCTAGTCCACCCGGAATTCTGGGCCACGATCTGATGGCATTATGTATGTGTGCAGCCAGCTTTACGACCTACCTTAACGCACGAGGCCTCTAAGATGATCTCCGTCTCAAAATCTCGCTCCAATCGTTAATATCTGCGTGCATTGCCAGAACCTGTTCATCTGCGCGACAAGGATAGGCACACGATGCTAGCCGAGACGAGGAATGGGGCTCGTTTATCCATATCGTGGTAAACAGAAGAACCTGAGGAAGCCAGATTTCTTATCCCGCCGCAATTTGAGCGCACATCAACCCATAGAAGACCTAGGTGCTGCAAGGGACGCATCATTGACATGGTGCCTTGCATCAAGACTGGGTTCACAATGAAATCCTGCCCTCGGGGGAGCACGACCATCGTGCTCGCGGCGGAGAGATGCGTGCGCGGTCGACAAGCAAGAAGAAGCGTGGAAGGCGCACAGCGTATCGTATTTTAAGGCGTAGGATGGCTGGGAACACAATGGCAGTGTGAAAAGGCTCGACAGTCCGCGGTGACTTGGTTTCTTCTCTCAAGGAAACTCAGCCAGGGTTATCTTTTTGAGAAGATGGACACATCGCAGTGCTGGTTAGCATGGTCTGCTCACTCACGTAATTGCTTGTGCAACCCCTTGCAGATTTAGCCCTAGTTAGCCAACATTGTTCGGCATATTCCCCTCTGGCATACTGCACCAAGTCATCCCACTCGAGGCTTTGCAAATGTGCAAAGTATGACAATTCCCAACCGCTCTAACCACTGTCAATACCAACGATAGTCTTGCACGATCGTGAGTGTTGTCGATCTCCGCGCCGAAGAAACATAACTTGAGCCGCTCACGCCCCTCCTCCCATTGCGCAGCAACAAAGACTTTCCGGGCGGCAATCACCACTCTCGATGAAATCACCATGTGAACCTGACACTAACGCTGCGTACGTGAGACAACTCCGCTCTACAAGGAAGAATCCGGATATCCACACATGCAACTGGCTCATCGTGGACCCGAGTGCGTGAGGTGGACGAAAATTGAGGGATCAACCGGGCATGTGTGGCTGTTATCGTCAGGTCAGCAGTAGAAGATCTCATCTGCCCTTGGTTGAAACTGGTTCCAGAGATCAAAGCACGCCGATATAGCAGAATTTTTTCCGA
Source organism: Singerocomus rubriflavus (assembly GCA_038088835.1). NCBI lineage: Eukaryota > Fungi > Basidiomycota > Agaricomycetes > Boletales > Boletaceae > Singerocomus > Singerocomus rubriflavus. The sequence continues at coordinate 4,402 of JBBPJS010000219.1, forward strand.
GGCCCGGGTATGCATGAATGTAGTTTGTGTGTTTCAATGCAGGGAATACCCGGGTCTGTCTTTGGCTGAACCCACGCTTGTGCCCATCAAGACTTGACAATCAAAAGGGTGGTCGCTAGGATGCCGCTGCGGGAAGAGTGGGGCAAAAGTCGTGAAACAGAGCCGTGCCTCCAATTGCCTCGGAGGCTGTCAATGATTAATAGTACTGTATCATCGTGTGATAGAAAATCCAAGCTGGGAGCACCCTGAGTTGCGATGTGCGGGGAGCAGAGTAAGGTAGTATTCACCCGCGGGCATTTCGGAAGACATCATGACGAACAGTGAACAGCACCAACTGGATGTGCAGTGACACACGCATGCTGAGTCACAAGACTCACAATATTCAACGTGTCATTTTGCCCTCTGATCACTCACCACCATTCTCTGGCAACCCGATCCATGAAAAACACCCTCACGGACGCCAGTAAGCTCCTGCTTCACTGCGCATGGGCCCAACTCACGCCCGCTGATCGCAACCAGACTTCCCGAAGACGGTGGATGGGCGGGTATACCATCTTGGGATAAAATTCGGCGAGGTGGCAAATAGGATCGTAAGCTTCCACGCCATTCGCACACAAAGTGCCCTTAACATGTCATGTCCCTGGATCAGGTCACTGTAGGCTCGCTTTCACGTGCAGAGAGCATTGCGAAATACTTTGATGTGTCTCCCAAGCCGTTTTCATTGTACTCCGAACGTGGGTTTCTGACGATCACGGGACGGTATCAGGGTACCCCCGTGTCTGTCGTATGTATCGGTATGGGTGGACCTAATGTGGACTTTTTCATCCGTGAAGTGAGAGAGTGCCTCCAGGGTGACATGTTGGTCATCAGGTGGGCTTTCCTGATTTGTCCTTCACACCATTCTCGATATTTCCATGTTCACTTATACTTGTACAAGGCTTGGGTCATGTGGTTGCTTGACGGACTTGCCGATTGGGTCTCTTGTCTTGCCTAAAGCTAGCATTGCAGTAACAAGAAACCTCGACTTTGATTTCGCCAATGGGGACCACTGGAGGGTACCTTATAGACTGAGTAAGCCGGTGAGGCGATTAAGCTTTGGCACACAGCGTTGTTATTCTGAGAATGAAATCAAAAGATACCCGCGGACTCGGATCTCGTGATGGCCGTGCGTTTCAGCTACTTCTGATGATTCGAGCATGACTAGACCCTTCATGGCAGCTTCAACGTGCACTAGAGTCCACACGGCCAGTGGGTGCTTCAGGTCCCATCGTCACCAATGCTGTGAACGCATCTACAGACAGGTATACAGACGTCACCCATGTTAAGATGCCCTCGGAGGCTAAGATAGTCTCGTTAGCTTCTACTCTTCTCAGGGCAGGCAGACGTCGTTTCAAGATTACAACGCGGGATTAATTGACCACTTGAAGGAAACGGTACAAGACATTACCACACTTGAGGTCCTTTTTTTGTTGCCTTGCGAAGGGTTTATTCTCTCGTTTCGAGGGGGATTCTCATTATTATGTTTTCTGCGTGTGTAGATGGAGACTTATTGGGTGTTTCACCTTGCGGCAAGCTGGCGAGGTCTCTCAAGCCCCTCGCCCGCACTGAATCCGCCATTGACCGCGGGTCCTGTGTCTCCGGTCGTTGCTTCTCTCCATCCGGAAACTCCCCGCACTGCCCTACACGGCCCGCAGCCCATGCAAGACGTAACACCTCAACCATCGATGAGAGCGGCTGCGGTTCAGATGGTCTACGCCGCTCGACTCTCTCAGGAGTTCATTACCCCGGGGCAAGTTTCCGAACTCGAAACGTGGTGTGGTGAGGCAGTATTAGAGGCGCTTTACGCCATAAATATTCCGCAGGACGTACGTGTCGACGAGCTTGGATTTATAGGCACGTCATTTATGTCCTTGGCTTATGCAGCGACTTCATCCCCAAGAAGGAAGCGTTTGGGACACGGAAGCTATCTCGTTGAAGGCGGCTTTATGAGGCAATACATGCTCATTAGGGGGTTCCACAAGAGGGCTCTCATCATGACAATGGGATCTTAAATCTGCTAACCTTGCTCTCTTGTCAGTCTGCATGCGCAGCGGTGTTAAGTTCACTTCTACTCTATACTTCATAGGACCTCCCAATTACCCGAGTTGGCACGCGGGATTTTTTTCGTGTCCATAACCTATTTGTAAGTACATGTGTGTACACGTGCATGAATAATCCCAATATAAAACCCTGTTTGGCAATAGTGATTTCTCTAGGATCCCCAAAGATGGTAACAAAGAACTGGAAAGGATGGGCTCTCCCCCGTCATGAAACATGCATGAGAAAAAAAAGGCATGACTAAGCTGATCTAATCAGACTCCATAATGAACAGAAAACCTAAACTCGGGCTAACAACTGGTTGACACATATCAGCCGTCGCCTTGATTAGGGCAGTCTGGCGTGACTGCGATGAAGTTAGATAGATGGAGAGGGAATGCAGTCGAGATATCGGACAGTGCGTTCGATCACACATATATGTAGCTGAATTCATAGGCAGACAAAGGCAACTATGCACTGGAACGTTACAGTGAAGCATTAGACAAGCCTAGAAAGTTGTTCAAGATGCATTGCACGATCGGGATGCTGCTGGGGATTTTTTTAGAGTTCTGTTCACTGGAATATACAGCGATTATGTAGATACAGACGTAATTTGAATGGAAAGATAAGGAGCGGCACGTCAAACACTGATCAGAATGTTCTCTAAAACACGGCCTGTAAAGAAGGTTCTCAGGCCAAGATCTTGCCGGGTCAATTTTTGGGGGGAAAAGGGAGGAGGAGAGGAGGGTAAAGGGATTCATTCCAGACGTCGAATATGAGCAAGACCCTAGTAGGATTCAGAACAGGGTCGTGAGAGTTGATCATCAAAGGTTGGAAAGGGAACGTCATTCACACCATTTTGCAACATAATTTGAAACTCCGCTCGTGCCGTGCTCGGTAGGCGACGTGAGGTGCGAAATCATGTCCTCCAGAGATAGTCATTACAGTATCTCGTAGTAATGCCAAAGGATCACATTTTGCAGATCCCGTGTGTAAATCGCCTGCGTGGAATACAACCACCACCCCGTCCTTTGCTTGAATGTTTCTCTGTCACGTGACACTTGTAGCTATCATGATTCTTTTCAATCCCCGTTTCTTATTGTGGCTAAGAGCAAGCGTACGTTCACTAGTAATACTCCGTATGTAGTGGCAATATTTGTCGTGTAACTGTTTCAAGAGATGTTCGAAATTCGTATTTATGCCCAACCATCGTCGGTCTAACATATTTAATGACCCAATACATACAATTAGAGAGCCCACACAGAAATATAGGTTAGAGGTGGGTCAACTGGCCGCGTCATAAACACGGACATCGAACGACAAGTTGCATCCCCGTAAAAGAATTTTTTGGTCACTTCGCGGTTATCCGCATTGGCAATGTTTTTTTTGCTCCATAATTCAAATTCTGGGGAAGCGAGAAGAACTAGTACGACCAACCCGGGGTTCCAAGCAAACAATGTTAGATTTTCACAGCATTACGAGAGCAGGCACAGCAGTGCTTTAAGGTGTTATGGATCAGTAGATATCACAAAACGTTGACAATAACAAACAGGCTGCAATGTGACGTAGTCTTAGGTGAAGTGGTCTCTACCGAATGACGAAAACTACTCACTGCAGGACCCACGTGGATTACCGAATACGCTGATATTGCACTTAAATAGCGGTCATTGGTAGATGACCATCGTTCCCCATCTCCCCAACGACAATGCTTCGTGATGGCTAATTTGGGGGCAGTCTTCTAGATGAAGACAAACGAGGCGGCTAGGGTGCAGTGCTTCCTGCATGGGGATAAGCGTAGATCTTGATAAATCACTCGCAGAAAGTTCATTGGAGTCAACGCGATGCTTCAACGCTTTGCTTCCGGCATTACGCATCTTCTTGAGCGGGCGTATTTTCCGACCGAGTACTGCCGAGGCGAATAGCTCGGCCTCGAGTGGCTCTTTCTTCTGTTCGTCTCCGTCGTCTTCAGGGGCCAGAGATCTGATGTGTACTGTTGACCACAAGGTTCTGAAATCAAAGTCGGGACAGCCCCACAAGATAAGATCTTCCAACCGTGGGCACACGCGCACACCGCACAGCCGGGTATGAACACCTCTTGACGCGGGAACACTTCCGTACGCGTCCGCTAGTGCTTCTAGCACCACATTAACACCCGTGCACGCCCCCAACGTCAGAGAGACAAGGTTGGGCATATACCCAAGCATCGATCTGCCATAGCCAAGTGGGATGCTAAAATTGGATAGTGAAAGGTGGGTAAGGTGGGGCAGGCGGGGATCCCTGAAGATAGAGTCCAGCCTAGGAAGGGGTGGGAGGCCTATTTCCTTTCGTATATGCTGACCAACGAAACTGATATCAAATGTAGTGAGGGAGGGGAGTAGGAATTGACGTAGCGAAGAACCAAGGTTGTCTTCGTTCTGACAGCTCACATTCAGTTCTTTGAGCGCGTGAAGCACGAGTACATTCGAAAGCGGTTCAGTTTGGATAAACGAATCTTGGTCGTGGATGTGGTTACCACGAAATTGGGTAACATCAAAACGTTTCGTGGGGGGTTGAGCAATCAAAAGATCCCAACGTTCCAGCCTTGGGAGACTTATGAGCGACATAAACGGAAAGATATCCCTATGGTATGCGTATTTCCATTCAAGATGCTTCAACTCCGACAATTCGAACGAAGAGACGGCTGCCAGATTATGTGGGTCAGTGACACTATGAGATAACTGGCCGTCCCTCGAGAGTCTTGTGATCACGTCCCACACAGGGGTCACTCCGATCAATGAAAGTTCGTGCAGCTGAGGGGTGCTTCTCAGAAGATTGACGAGGTGAGACATCTTGAGCGTGAAATGGTGCAGTCGCGTCGAATGCGATTTCTTAAGCGGGTAGGATAATTCCAGAGTGCGTATCGTTCGGACCAAAAAGGCAGGGAGAATTGATAGAGGCATCTGTTGCAAGCGGAGATGTCTAAGCAAGATCGGACTGTCTGGGGGACTTTGATCTGTTGACAGCAGATCTGAAGTGAGGAGTTGGGTGCCTTCGAAAGAAGGGTCTGGGGTACTGAGGGCGAGGTCTAGGGACTCCAGTTCGTGAAGGTGTCCATACGCACGAGTGATACCTGTAAGGACGTGTTCCATGCTTTTAGCGAAGCCACATTCGAAGGTAAGTGAACGGAAACGTCGGCGCTGACAGCACAAGGTGTGGATAATATTATCTGAGGTAGTTGCCTCAAGCACCGACGCGTTCACGCCGTCAGAAGTGCTAGCACTGGGAGCGGAAATGAAACTGAAGGCGATGGGTGAATTCCCTGCGCGTTGCAAAAACATGGATAAAGGACGAGGTATCCACTCAGGTGTTCGATATGAAATAAAGGACCAGAGACCTGAGGTCGCCAAGGCGAGTTCGCGCCACTTGTGGCATACGTGCGAGATGAGGACTGGTGCCGGATTGTACGGTAGTCCGACGGCCAGGTCGGCACTTTCGTCCTCGGCGCGGATGAGAAAGATTTCGATGAGGAGTTCCGTTGGAAGCTGGTTGATGGGCTGTTTCTGACTTTCCAATTTTGTAATCTTTGAAGCTAATGCCTCTCGTTCCGCTCTGACAGAGCTCTGGAGTCGGACCATTTCCTCCACTATACGAGCAAAGTCGTCCTCTCGACGCTGCAGAAGGTTGAGCTGCGCGGTGAGCAGCTCGATTTCCTTGTCGATCATTTCCGAGGTCCTTCTGGACATTCGGATGCGTGTATTTAGAGGAAAAATGAGGTATCACAAGAGGGAATATATGACGACCGGTCGTGGTTCGTTGTGTGACGCACTGTGTTGGCGTGAAAGGCTACGAGCGGCACTCGGCATCATAGCCGTGGACAATGGTCGACATACGCGTGAGCCCTCTCCCAAATACCATCAAACACAACTTGACGAACCACTGGCATATCATGCAATCCAGAGCTAGTGATAACATCAACGGCCACCATGACGGGGTACAGTAGCGACGATAAGGACTGTTGGGGATCAAGCAAGATTGAATGCGTCGAAACTGGCAGACCAGACACAATCCACGAAGTACTACAACAACTCGACATATGTGACAGAGCACGATCAATAATGCACCAAAACCTTGCGATAGACAGGCCTCTGAGAGGGAAACCCAGAAACGAGGGTCAGTTAAAGACAGGAGAACGACTACAGGACATCTACCATCTGTATCGTCTGCACGAGACAGCGTGGCGATAGGTCCTTGAGTAGCTGCATGGAAATAGGATGGTCCGATGCAACAAGCCGATATTCACTGCGAGACGACGAACGAGCAACAGCGCGCCGATGGGCTGTCTGAGGCACATGAAAAGTCGTAACGCACTCGTAAGCTTGTCATACGACGGGATGGACGGTCCGGCTCCATCGTCTGTAATTAGGTCCTCAGACTGAAGGGCTTGATCAAAAAGGTAATGCAACCAAGGGTGGACCAGCACCAGATTCTCCGCGCTAAATAAGTCCTTCGTCGTCTTGATCTCGACGCTCCCGAGTGCAGATGTCATAGTACGACTCGTAAACACGCAGAAGACTGTCGCTCGAGAGACAGAGTTGGGGGACCTGATGCATGATACGCTCAAACGACGACTGGGAAGACGTGGAGACGAGAGAAGGACAACCTGACCATACAGCATCACAGCCTGCTCGACGAATGATGATGCTGCGGCTCTGCGACCAGCATGTCTTCGATTTCCGATAGAGTATACGATGATGCCGACTCGTGATATTCGCAGGAAGAAGTCTGATGCCCTCCTTGACCAGGCTAGGATCGTCACATCACCCAACCGAGACAACACTTCCTGCAACAGGTGATGTTGTTGCCCTTCGCCATATGGGACTGGAATATGATCATCAGATATTCCAAAGAGGGAGTGGGCAATGTCTTTTTGTTTTGTAGTGATGTGCGCCGCGGCGGGACATGGCTTCTATCATACGTTCTCTGATCCAGGTCAGAGAGAGGAACTGAGCGTCAACTCTGTTTGCAGCCACCATCCTTGCCATGATCGCAGGCGAGCACTTATGGCTGTGGACATTCCAGAGAGAGATAAGGCTTCCAATCTTCAGTGTAGAAGCGGATGACCTTGGATGCAAAGAATTCTTCCAACGTCCATGCATGCAAATTCCAAAGACACCTCACAAGCGCGTTCAGCTCATAGTTGAGCAGTACACCTTTTAGGTGAACGATTATGAGTGCAAATTCGTGATACCATTGAAACATGGACGTTAGTGATTCTTGAAGCACTGTACCGTCTCCTTTATTAATACAGCACGTGTCAGACCATGGCCACCACAACCCGGCTTCCCAGAGTGTTGTACAAAACATCCTCAACTTGAAAACTGTGGGCGATGATGCAAGGTCGTATACCGATTTATTAAGGACGTCGTGGAACTGTGGTTTGGCCGCCCAAGTATTGGAGAACGTTCTATATTTGAAGTATTTCCTAAACGATCTAAGTGATACGAGGGTGGTCAATCGCTGTTGTCATGGATGTCACGAACTCTTTGAATCGGCTTCGAATTCGTGCAAGCATGCTTGCTCGTCATGAAAATATCCAGTGTTGATGAGTACGAGGGAAGCATCCTTCTGAGTCTGTTTGACACAGGTGCGAACCGTGATCGTTTCCGATGGGCTAACATAGTGGATACATAATCCTGCAAGTGGTAAAAACGTTAAACAATAGTCCGATGTAAGTGAGAAATATTTACCATGAGTAAAACGAGAGATTGTTCAGGCTCGAGGAGCACCCATTACATGCATTGATTGCTTCACCGTAACGGCGAGCGTATTCTTTCATAGTCATGTGGAGCTGATGGGACAAGTATTATTGTCTGAGATCGGTTCACCATTTCTCCGGTATAAGTCAGAACATACGTACTGTATCGGCGCCAGCGAGTGAATCCTGACATGATCCAATTTTAGCTCATGTCTCGCTCCACTTCATCAGTAGTCTGTCGATGAAAGCCCCAAGGATAACAGTGTGTTGCAATAAACAACAGCGTCTTCGTATAGGCTAGAGTCCAGGGCGAGATCTCCATGTCGTTCTGATGTCTTCAGACAATGCATCTTGAGGGCTGATATTCCTAATCAGGGAGTACTGAAAGAGGTGGACCAAGCGGAGAACCTTCACTAGCAACCCACTCGCTTTCAACTGTACATTTGTTTTTACTTCAAGAATGTTCTGTTGAAAATACTGGACTGCCTCCGAAACGCAGCCGTTCTCTGTGGGATCATTGCAGATTGCCTGCTAGATAACAAAGTTTGGCGGTCTGAACTGATCTCAAAACGTCGTGTCAACGTCCAACCGGACCATAAGGCTATAGATCTTACCTTGGCGGCTGTTCTCAACGCCTTGTTCGGCGAACCACAAATCAGTACTACATTCGCCCACTCAGTGAGCAAGGCGTTCGGGATCAGAGGAACGAGCAACAGCGCAGAAGAGTGGGCTATAGCGGCTTCATCGAGTTTCTCTGTGCTGTGTACCTCATATCTAATTATTAATTCATTTTTTCCAACATGTGACGACAAAACTCACTAGCATGCCAATCCAACTCCATTATAATACAGCCTGTCGGTTCCAATGTTTTCAGTGACGGCGTTAGTCGTCTTGAGAAGAGAAACTGTAGCATCAATCACACGGCTCTTGGCATATGAAGCTCCGCAGTTGTGTTTCTGCTCCGAGTCGTGCGCATGAGGGATCTCGTCAGACCTCACTTTTAGACTGTGTAAGTTAAAGATTGCCCACTATGTTATGCTGTGCTCTTGCACCTTCCCTGGTCAGCAGAATGCATTGGTCAGTCCCAAAGAATAACGCGGTCCGGGCAGTCCACAAAGTTGGTCACGTCCTTCGTAAAATAACCTTCCAGGTGATCACGTGGTAACGCACTACTTTCCTTTTTCGTGCAAGGCAAATACCACACATATGAGCTCGCAGTCTCGCACCCACTGCTATAAAGAGTCACACGCTTTCACATCCCATCGACTTATCAGTGTTTCTTTCTCTCCGTATCTTGTTCGCATTTTTATCCCTGCTATAATCTGTACCGTACCACAACATGGCCATCTTCTATGACGAGATCCCTGACAAACATCTCGAATGGATCGCAAAGCAAAAGATGTTCTGGGTTGCCACCGCTGCGCTCAATGGGCACGTAAACCTCTCACCCAAGGGGTGCATCGAGAGTTTTCACATCGCGAATAAGAATTGTGTTTGGTACGAGGACATGACTGGTAGTGGTGAGTTCCCAATGTGCTCATTCAGCTACACTTGGTCCTGTCCGTGACTGACACAGACTTACTAGGCATCGAGACCATTGCGCATATGCGTGAGCCCGGAAATAGTAGGATTACTATCATGTTCCATGCCTTCGAGGGTGCGCCACGGATCCTACGGATGTGGGGAACAGGTACGCACATATTTCATTGCATACGCCCATTGCTTCTCGGAGTGCTCAGTGTCTGACCCACCTTGAACGACGTAATACAGGAACTGTGCACGAATTTGGCACACCAGAGTACGATGCGCTCATACCTCCCGCGGAACGCAAGCCAGGTTCTCGTGCAGCGATCGTCATTGACGTGCATAAGGTCGCTACGGTGAACCCACTTCCTTGCTACTGCACGTACACATCTCTGACCCCCGCCTTACACTGACCAGTCCTGCGGATTTGGCATCCCGCAATACAAATTCATTGGACAGCGCTCCCAACTTGAACGGTTTTGTGATAACCTCGAGCGAGTGGAAGCAAAGGCACTTCCCACAACAAAGGCACCTAACGGCATCAAGGCGTGGTGGACTGCCGAAAATACCGTTAGCTTTGATGGTCTACCAGCATTGGAGCAAGCGCACAATACGCACCTTGCCGTCAAGAATTCTTATGACCGTAACGCACCACGGCCCCAACTTCAGACTGATCTGGTTGGAGCCACTACACCACCACCACCATCATTAGCCAAACATTTCGACATCAAACTCCTCGTCGCCTTTTCGGTTGGAGTGGTAACCACGTTTGCCGCTCTAAGAGTCACTGGTCTGCGTGTACACTACTGATTCGTCTTGACTTCTCATTTGTCGAGCGGCACATTTATGACAGCATGCAGATTTTTCCTTCTCGAAAAATTATTTATTCACATAGGTGTACAGAACTTCCCCATGAAGTACAATGTTAGCATTCGGTTGTATTTGAGCCGTAGTTCGTTGGTACTCCAGGAAGATGAAAAGGCATACAATCAAATAATTGCTTGATGTTAATGCAAGGTGGTACTGTCACACGTGATAGAAATAGGCACTTGATCGAGGATGCGAGCACACGACTAGCAGAGATTCACTATGTACAAGTAAGATCTTGAAGTGAAGGTATGAATGGCTCACCTCAGTCATTGTGCGATGCAATAGACTGAGGTGCTCGAGTGCGAGAGATATGGTCTATATACTTCGTGTTTGTATTGTATCGTAAAAAAAGGGGGGGCAGGAAAAGGGTCGTACATGATATCTGTATTGTAAAGTCCACAGGAACGAGGGGAGAAATGTAGGTATCCTGTGTAACTGGAATGAAGGGTCCGTATGATATGTGTATGTACTAGCAATGGTGGTGCGTCGAGGGCAATGGTGATCAGTTAACCCAGTCGCGGCCCGGGCTGTGAGCGCGCTTGTTATTCCGACACACGCTATTTGCGAATCTTCGGATGCCAGCACGGCCGCCGCAATTAACACAATTTACGTACTCGCTACATTCCCACCTAATCTATCTTTCCATAGGATGCTTACTCTTTGCTTCGTCGTACTCTCAGCTGGATGTGAACCAAATGCAGCCTGGAGCGAACACCAGGTACAAATTCATAAGACTCCGACCAATGGTTATGTCCGAAAAGAATCTACAAAATGCCAGATAAGTGAATAAATACAGGTGACCGCCGGGCGTCGGTCTGCAATTTTGGCGCAACTGCGATACAACGGCAAGCCAGATACATGAGACGACGGAGAATTGGATATTAGATGTGGCTTGATCCATGAGCACGACAGCCTGGAACTCAATCATGTCACAACGACTCCAAGCCTCTGAACTTGAAGGGGGTGTTTGAGAGTCCTGGCGTATTTCCACCGATGTTGGAACCATTGCCATATTTGACGTCTTCAGGAGACAGGCCGAAGCTGTCCATGTCGTCCTGTTGGCACGATGTCCGTAGGGTCGCGCTATGCGATAACACGTGGCAGACCAGTCATCTAAAGACAACCGCGGTCCGTCCATGCCATTTCTGTTCCCTGCTTGGAGGATAAAAAGCGCACCCTATGTGATCATAATTTCCAGGTCCAGAGTCATACCCCCCGCTGTATCATCTCGACACCGATTATGAAGCTTACAGTTATTTACTTGATCCTTGCTGCTTCCGCCACTGCCATCGCCGTTCCAGTGCGTCATCCTTCTCCTGTGTTACATGATATTCAAGAACTAGTCTCATTTGGACTGGCTTTTTATTAGGCCCCTGCCTATGAGCTTGCAGCGCGCACTCTTGATGTCGGTGAGACTAAGAGAGGCGTATGTCTTAATCTTATATTATTTATCGCACCCATTTGCTCATGCCTTTGTCATAGGTCGGAGAATCCGTGAAGCGTGGTGACTGGGTTCCTGGAGGGGGAATCGATAACTGACTTCGTCCCCCCAAACATGCTCTTTTATTTTTTTATTTTTCCCTTAATGTTCTACAAGAAGTGGATATGCGAAGGAAGCCCTGAAAATGGATATTATATGTGGATGGTTAGGACTCGATGTGTGTTGAAATTCCGTCATTGTTAAATAAGATGTGTTGCTTCTCGGTGTCAGACTTGGATTGACGACGTCATACTGGTGTCTGTTGGAATTGTTGGATTAGCAAGCGCGCGCGCAGCCCGGACCGCGACCGGACCAATCAATCACCGGTGCGCGCATAGCCTGACGCGCATCAATCGCTCTCGCATAATATTCATTCATATCGCGTATATTTGTTCCCATCTCTTTTCCTGTGTTCATTGACAATATGGATCATTGATATGATCTTTCATCCCCTTTAATGATACAATAGTACTTCACAGTATATAAGTCATATATTCATATTTGAGCACCTCAGTCCATTGCTTTGCACATGACTGACACCAGCATCAACTATAATGATGCATCACTAGATGCTAACTAGCACAGAAATGTGGTACATCATTTTGAATTACATGATGGAAATAGGCACTTGATCAAGAATGCAAGCACATAACTAGCAAAGATTCACTCAGTCATTGTGTGATGCAACAGACTATAATATTTACCTAGCAAAGGTTCACTATGTATAAGTTAGATCAATAGCTGATAAAATAGGAGTATAAGTGTTATGAATTGTATATGATACTTAACGATACAATGGTACAATGACTGCTTGCTTGCATGCATGAGTACTTCTTATGACTCATCTCTGATCATGTGACCACTTCCATCCCTTCACACCTTCACCTCTTCACCCTGTCACGTCTTCATATCATCATCTTCTCTTCCTTCACACTATCATGACATCACTGATCAATCTTCCATTCCGATTTTGATCCCCTTTCCTTCATCTCCGCCCTTACCCTTTGATCGGTATGATCACACATCGAGATTGCATCTCAATCATGACCCTGCAAGATCCTAGATGAATCTCTGCCACGATCCCCCTTCCTAATCATTACATCTTGTGATCGATCTTCCCCTATATCGTAGACCCTGCATCTCATCTCTGCTTCGTTCCATTTTTCAGAAGAGATGCCTAACCTTTCACTCATGAACTATACCCTTTACCCTACTTACCAATAGCATTAATCCCTTATACCCTAGACCCCTAGTCACAGCTTGGTCTGTGCACCATCTTGTACCATATATATAGTGGGGTTATGAGTACAGGCTGTTCCCCTAGCCTAATCCACTTGTTACCTTGCATCCTATCCTGCCTACCAAGGTGGCCTAGTGACTAAGTACAAGTAAGGGATAATATTCGCCTGGCCCTCTTAACTGAGCCTTAGGAGTGAGCCATCTGGAGATAAAGCCAAACCCCCTCCTCTCCTCTTATTGTTCCATCATTCCTCTCAGTACTAAACCACCAATATAAGGCCAGAGAGCAAGCTTGTACCTTGGCTAGTTCAGAACCCTGAACCCATGCAAGTATGGAAGACATTCATTGTATCAAGAACCAAACCATCTATTAAAAATCATGTGATGTAGTCCCTATCGTACCAACTACTGATGTTATACCTGCAACCACGAGAGGCTCTCATTGCCATGTTGGTCTTATCATATTAAAACAGATCTCTATAGATATTTAAGCCACTAGTGACACCGTATCCTAGTTGAAACATACATTGGGGTATTCACACAAACCCACATATCTATGGTGGCACCGTCTTTGCTTTCAAGGATGACAACCTGGAGAACAGTCATGCGATTACCCAAGGCTTGGAACCCTCACCTCAAGAGCCGAACATGATTACACTACATACGTTAGGTTGTAGTGTTAGGAGGAAGACAGAACCCTAGTGCAATAGTCTAGTGGTTATTAAGAACTTGCAAGAGTAGTCCTGGCATTCCTTATGAAGATAGTCCAACTCAGTCCTCTCCCTTATCTGATTCCCCTTTTCCTGCTGTTCAGCACTTCTTACTTCTGGATGTTATCTCAAGGACTCATCGTATTGTTCCCTGATCGTCTGCCGAGTTGGTTGGTTATGTGGTTGAGTAGATGGAACTCTTTGGTTCTGCAACAATAAGTAGCTCACCTCAGTTGTCATGCAATGCAATGGACTGAGGTGCTCAAATGCAAGAGATATTGTTTTTATATTATGAGTTCTGTATTGTATCATAAAAAGAGGGTTAAGAAAAAAGGGTCATGCAAAATACTGTATTGTGAGATCCATAGGAATAAGGAGAGAAATGTAAGTGCCCTGTGATATTGGAATGAAGGGTCCATATAATATACTTGTGTCCATATAAAGAATGGTGACATATTGATGACAATGGTAATCAGTTGAATAGATTGCAGCCTGGGCTGTATGCATGCTTGTTATTCTGACACTCCCCTTTAAGCCACACACAATCCAAGTTCTGACACAAAGTGTTTGACTTTCAGAGAGGAAAAAGCCTTGGTAAGCATGTCTACAACTATGTTATCTATGAGATAAAACACAAGTCAGATTTTACCATTGTCAAGCACCCAGCAAATAAAATGGAAATGAATGTTGATATGCTTAGTATGTGCATGGTACTGATGGTTCTTAGCAAGTGCAATTGCCAACTGGTTGTCTAAAAAAAGTGTGGTAGGCAAGTTGAACAAAGTGAAGACTTCATCTATGAAAGAGCACAGCCATAGCACCACTTTCATGGCATGTGTGACAGCAACATATTTGATCTTGGTGGTGAATAATGAGACAACTTTCTGTTTCTTCAACACCCAAAATATAGCCCCTCCATCAATCAGAAACATATATTTTGATATGGCCTTGTGATCCTTGGTCATGCTACCATCAGCATCTGTATATCTCAGTGGCTTTTCAACTCCTCCATACATCAGACATAGATCCCTCATTCTAATCAGATATCTGTAAATGCACTGCACAACATCTATTGTATCACCTGGCATCATTCTAATGAATGACAAGAAAGGAAGCATAATGGCTAACCAACCCAACAATGCACACCTCTTGGAAACCATACTCAAGTTCTTAATGCAGGTAGAGTGGAGACTCATAGAGTCTTACATATCACAAGTCAGATACTAGGCTGTTAAATCAGGTAACAAGACAAGTGGACAAAGCTGAGGTTGCCAGCTCTGAGCACTGGCCTTTATATATTCCAAAAAACCATGCATAGATCAAGCTATGCCATAATATAGTACACTAAATGAGGGGCATGTACTACTAGTTAAGTAAAGGTGGAAATGAAATACCACATCATAGGAAAGAATAAAATGGCAACCCTAACCATAAGGATACCTCAAGGTAGGACCTGAACCCATGGTGATTGGGAATGGAAGAGAAGAGAAGTTAGAGAAGCTAGATAGAAATATTCATGAGGTAAAGCATTATGAGATGCCATCTCAATCAGATGCAACTTCTAAGACTCCTGCTTATCCATATGTAGTAAAGAATGGAAGATGTATCATAGATAAGATCTAGCCATAAGGAAAGAACTAGTATCTTGATGTGCATACAGAAAAGGAACTATGATATGTATATGAATATGTTCACAGATGTAATCCTATGAGTGTAGTACAGAATACAAAGGGAAATCTAGATGAAATCCTAGAATATGTGTTGAATTATAACATCATTGTCAGGTGATTAATCATGTGACCAAGCACATGACCAAGTCACATGACTAGTCAAGTAGTCATGTAACTACAAAGAGTATACAAGTACAAAATGTACAAGGTATGTATGCTAGCATATAACACATACACTTTTGGCACCAAGCTTGCTTTAATTTGAACTGTGCTCACACTCACTGCCCACCTTAATCTCAAACTCCACCAGATTAATATAAAAGGGGCATATCTAAATGAGAAGTTACAAGACAATAAACAGATCTATATAAGGCAACCACTTAAATATGCTAATCTAAGTCACTTATGTCATATCTGTCATTTATGCAAAACATTGTATGAGCTTAAGCAGAGTGGTTAATGATTGTATCAGAGGTTGGTAGAGATCCTGGTAAAGAATCTAGGATTCAAGCAGTGTGAAGTTGATTAGGCTGTTGAGCAATTAGAGAAACACTACACTGCCTATACCTTCATCATTATAATTTGTTGAGCAATCTGACATCAACTTCTATGGGGCTTCAATCATAAATGGAAGAAAGAGTGACTGGAACAGTCAGGGAGAGAATTGAGAGTGAGGAAAGGGTGATCATCAGCACCTTGATGAACTCTTGCATTGTTAGTATGATCAAGCACTCTTGCAGCTGGTCTGCATCCTTCTAATACCATATCTTATGAGTATGGCATAATTGTGGATAACCCTTGGGGTGAGGAGTCCAAGTCTTGGGTAATTGCATGGCTATCTCCAGGTTGCCAACCTTGAAA
>JBBPJS010000220.1:0-20515 GCA_038088835.1 Singerocomus rubriflavus
GTTACCACGGTTACCACTGACTGGTTTCACTGAAGACGTATCATATATCAAGAGTAAGCCAAAAAAAAGCTCACTGGTGAACCACAACAAATTTGAGCACACAGCCCAACGCAGTCGCACCTCGTGACGGTCCGGGGAGTGAAGTTGCGGTTGCAAGTCAGACTCGAGTCAACCACTGGCATCCTGGTCCTCAGTTCGAATAGACTTAAGTGCATCCCCATTCTAGACTCTAGCTACAACAGCAACGTCGATCTTTGTGTGCCAGCAGAATATAGTACCAGCGGTCGTATGGCTTTCTTCCCAGATACATCCTTCAAGTTTCAACTTGCCCTCGGTTCAAAGCTCACGAGAGCATACCTACGCGACAAACAAAGTTTCAGGAGCCTGCCTCCGGTCACACACGAGACCGCGAGAGCGACTTACTTTCCGCTCACCCTCCATTTCTCACCCTTGCTATCCAGCTCATCCGCGACTTGCTGAGGAATTCCAACTGCAACGTCGGCCTTGTTGGTGCGGAGGCTCAGTAAGGGGAAAGCGCCTGCCAGCGGACCTGTCAGCAGACCATTCAGGTCATGCCAGCACGTGCGTCATCCACTCAGTGCCTACCTAGCGCCGCGGTGAAGGATGTGGAAACCGGCCACTTAACATCTCCAGTGAGTCTGAAACATTCAATCGACTGAGCATTTATCCCTACAGAACTGAACAAATTAACCGTACTTGCGATAGCTTGGAGACAAACAGGTGCCGGTTAATCCCACATGAATGCACAGTAGTCATGACACACGTACTTGAGATCACCCTGGTGATGACAATGTAGGAGTATATGGAATCCACGAGGAATATACAGCACATACCTTGAAGATGACGAGATCACTGCCATGTAACCAACTCCAAAGTTGGCTTGCCTTTTCCTTCATGTTCCAGTATGGCCACGGTTCGGTCCAGAACTTAGCCAGCTCTCGCTCATCGACTTCCTGACCGTTCACCTCTTTGAGATCCGTGCTCAAAACAAAGATGCCCTGTTCAAGGTACATTCGCCATCGTGTCACCATCTTTTCTAAATCAGGAACAGATTTGGCAGTTGGAAATGATGACTCGGCGAAGAATGTGTTCGAGAGAAGGGACGTAATGGTACTTTCAAAGTCCGTAGGGGTAACATCGGAAACAAACCAGGGGAAGAGCTTTGGGCTGTAGAAAAGGTGAATGTTTTCGACAGCACTACGACTTCAACTCACTGGAAAACAACCTTCGAAAAGTAGGGCGTATAAGTCACCAGGAAATCCGCAAAGACAAAATCAGTGAATAACTGTCGAGGATGTTATCGTTGACACGTGCAGTAGCCACCGATACAGTTGGGATGAGTACCTCGAAACCCGCTTATCGCACTAAGCAAATTGGGCGCTCCACGGGGTTAGATTCCACTTACCATTGTCAAGAACAAAGTCACAACGCTTCCCGGATCCACCCAGAGTCTTGATGTAATCCCAGACTGCCTCTTGGTCATCTCTGAGGATGAATTGTTGCCTTTGTCGCTGAGCCTCCATTCCCACTGTCTGCAATTTCTCGATATCCGACGCCGAAATGTGGGTCAAGAGAGAGAGATCCTGTACTAGTCATGAATGAGACCTTCCTGGCATTTCACGAGGGTCCATACAGTGGCATTTCCCCTACAGCGGTGCACGTTCAAGATGAAACGTTGGAGACGTAAGAAAATATGTGCTCACCAAAGACACATCTGGACCATCTCTCGAAAAAGAACCAAAAGTCTATCCGGATCTGATCTCAATCTATTTTTCTCGTGTTCTAACTCGCGCATCGTGGTCGCAATCTCTTTGCCCAGCCAGTGAGCAATGAGCGTCGTCCCATGTTAGAGTGACCCAAGCAAGAGGATACGCACGGTATATCGCGCTATTGCTGTTCTTAAACATTTTCTCTTTCTGTGCAAAAAAGGGATCAAAGTTGCGCCATTGACGCGTCTCACTGAAGTACGATCGTAACAGACGGTACCTGTTCCCCCTAGTTTCAAACCCGTCAAGGCAAAGAGAATCGATGGAAAGACGCACAAGTAGCATCTGACATGGACAAGCAAGATAGAGTCAGAACGTGTACATCGCACCAATGGGATCTCAAGGGTCAAAATCGACATACTCTGCAAAGAGCCAAGGTGCAGTGAACCACGTATCTTGATGGGTAGCTGCCAATTTGGCGAGCTCGGCATTGTACACGCCAGCGTCAACATCGCCATCATCAGGTATTCGTCTGGACAGTATAGAAAGGTCGTGAGCAGCTTGATGTAATTGGTGGACTCTTTTCTCTTACTCGAGCTCTTGATCCCTCGCCATGCGGTACTTCAAGCGACTAGCCTTTGAGATGATTTCCTTTCCCTCTTCTACCTTGTCGTCTAGCGCCTTGACGTATCCGAGCGCATCCTCACCCGAGACACTGAGACGCTGGGATTCCATCGTCATGTCATGCATTAGCTCATGAACATGGCTGATGATGTTGGTGATGATGACCGGCCAGCGTTTGAGTACAGTCTCATAGCTATCGGTATCTGAGCGCGAAGATTCGTACGTGAGGGAGAAAGAACCTCACGAGAAGCTTTAGTGTGAATGTTGGGACGATCGGGAAATAGTCAGCGTTGTGGTATCCGTAAGTGGTCAGTGGCGCAACGACCCGAAGCTCACCCAGATTTGTCCAGGGGATCGTAGGGAGGATATGGAGGTTTGAACATTCCGAATGACAGAATGGGCCTGAGATTCGGGTGGTGTAAGTATGAGAAGCAATGTGGCTTTAACCACGCTTGGTTGCAGTTATTGATCTATTGATAGCAGACCACACGCCGACAGGAAACATACGAAACATAATGGTCATAGTATCAGAGCATACAAATCATACTACATAATACATGATGATAGATGAAAGTAAACTACACCAGCACAAGTATATAGCAACACAAAGTCATTCCGTAACCCTCGGCAATGGACGGAGTCCACCTCCACAGGAATACGCCTTTGAAGAACGACTGGGACTCGGAGAGGAGTGCAAGCTGGGCGTCTGTCGAGACAGGGATGGCATCGTACTGGCGCGTCCCAACGGTGACCCTTTGGGCGACTGCTCCTGCAGTACCACAAGTGCTTTCTCCGTGAGTCTGGTAGACTGTTGGGTCTGACGAACATCGGGGCTGTCAGGGCCGGATGATCTCGGCGTGGTAGGCTTCAAGGGGGTAGTAGGTACGGGTAGTGGCGTCGTAGTCACTCCACCTGTACCACTCTCAGGGTCACCAGAATGAACATCTGTCTCTGTACTACGGTCGAGGTACTTGGAAAGGTCAAGTTCCTTGGTGGCACGAGCGGCTGCTGCCTCAGCCCGGCAATGGAGACTGAACACTTCGCCTATTTTGGTTCAAGCATTAGGAAGCGATGCGCTGTGGACGGTTAGACGGAGAGAACATACACCAATGATTGGTATGGGTGACGTGCTCGAGAGCGCTCGCGCAGAGAGGCAAGAGAGACATGCTAGCAAGGTAGTGTGCTGCGCGATCCGTCTTCGTCAAACGGGAATCATTGACCGCACTTTCGTGCATTGCAGATGCAATCTGTGGTGGCATCATCAGATTCGGTGATTCTGCAGCATGGTGGACATACTTGAAGAGCCTGTACAAGCTACAACTTCGTCAGCGAGTGAACGCGAGCAGATATGAAGTACAAGTACCAATTTCTGTTCCAAGTATTCTAATTTAATCCTGAAATCAAGGAACTTTGCGAGCTTGTCGCAAGCCTCCATAAATCGATATGCATTTGGGTACGTGAACTGCGCTGCAAAGACGTCGTTGGCTTGGTTCAGCGCTGCTAGGATCTGCTCCCGGACTGGCCACTCGGACTTCAAATTGTTGAAAATGTGGTCCCATTCATCCAAATCATTGTATTGCTGAGAGAGAGTCGCGTCGGGCATATTGGTGCGAAGTATGGCTCTGGGTGGAATTGATGCTGGTAAGCACCACAAGACCCGGTATTTATACTTGCTCTCCTTGAGCGGTTCGTCATTATCGACAGCTGTTGGTCAAAGAGTGGGCGGAGTGGTGTGCGCTCTTTCAGGAAGCTTTGACATGAAAGCGACTGACAAAGCGGTAAGGTGCATGCGAAACAAAAATTTACAGTTTGACAGGACCACCCCCTTGAAAGCACGCGTCGATGCTTCCTACCTTTCTTCGAAGTGTGGTGGCGCTGAGACATGGTCAAAGCGGAGATTTGTGGAACTAATTATTGTGGGTGGAGGACAGCGCTACACACCGGGTAGTGACTCGCGGAGAGTGCCAAAGCGGAAGACAAAGCGAGGCGATACTCAATGTGACTCCTTCAACCCTTTCATTCATTGTCCTTTTTCCAAGTACGCCTTGTATTGTTCCGGGGTGAACGACTTCTTCGGAGAGTCCATTAAATTCGAAAAGATGGCTGCGTGCGTCTCACCTGTGAAAACGCATGCATTTGAGCGATGTGCGTCTTCAGTGCGTCGTTGACTGTGAGCGACGGTCAAGAGGATTCGCTATGGATGACATCTACCCACTTAGTCTATGCCTGGCAAGCGTCGTCTTCTCTTTGAATGTCTGTGGACGATTGCTCATTCAGCCTGGAGGTCTACGGGGAACAGAACGAGCACCCACATCGCTAACGAGGAGGACAGAGTAGCTCTCGCCACACCCATTGGACTGGTCCTCGATCTGGAGATGCGAGACAGGAAAAGCGTCACGGATGGCCTGCTCGAGCTCTGCAACTTTCACTGGCATCTCCTGGTTCAAGTTGAGTCCTGATTAAATCTGATAAGATGCGACTTGGACGACATTAGTCATTAGCCCCTCTCTTTCTCCTCCTCCTCCAACATGAGCCCATCATACTACCCCGAACTCGCCAACGCTGTGCTGACCTACCCCGCAATAGACAACCATGCGCACCCGCTCCTTGCGGACAAAAATCGCAACATATTCCCGTTGGAGGGCATCATCTCGGAAGCTAGCGTCGACGCTCTCACCAACGACTCTCGTTACACCCTGGCCAGCTACCGTGCGACCGCCCAGCTGTCCAAACTCTTTGGCGTAAAAGCCACTTGGGACACACTCAAGAGTAGACGGGATGAAATAGACTATGCCGAACTCTGCAACATGTGTTTCAAGCCCACCGGCATTCAGTGTATCTTACTCGACGATGGTTTGGGCGGTGTCTCTGACTTGGCCCAGTCAAACGAGTGGCACGATCAATTTACGACCAGTCCCTCCAAGAGGATTGTGAGGATCGAGGCCGAGGCCGAGGTAATGTTCTCCTCTCGTATAAATCCTCCTATTCCTTGATCCACGCTTGTCCAAAGGACATCCTTGGAGATATATTAGACAGTGACTCGACTCGAGTATCCACGTCGGCTGTTTCTGTCGTCAGTGTTTTGGGAGGGTTAATAGATAAGTTCAAAGCAAGTATCCTTGCGAGCGCCCGGGACGAGCGTGTCGCTGGTTTCAAGTCCGTGGTCTGCTATAGGTATGGTCCTGTGTCACGGTACCAACACGCATGGGCTGACATCGCGTCACAGAACTGGGCTCGATATAGCACCGTCAGCGACCTTTGAGAAAGTTCAAAATGCCGTCATGGATCTGATGCTACAATACAAGACAACGCAAAGCCTCCGCTTACAGCACAAGGTGCTCAATGACTACCTTGTTCGTATCGTGCTGCAGATCGCAGCCGAATATCAGAAGCCGGGTATGTGCCGCAAGCCACCACTTTCACCTCGGCTATACTAACAGTCGACCAAACTAAAAGTACAGTTCCACACGGGTAAGACCATATCTACTAGACGATAAGGCGCTCACCTGGAAACAGGCCTTGGGGACAATGACATCCGACTACTCAAGTCCTCGCCTGCACACATGCAACGCATCATCGAAGCCTACCCCGACACGCCCATCGTCCTCCTCCACTCGAGCTACCCATACACCCGCGATGCTGGGTATCTAACATCAATGTATAAGAACGTCTATTTGGACTTTGGAGAAGTGTTTCCGATTGTATCAGGCGATGGTCAGCGCGCGGTCATTCGACAGGTGCTGGAGCTCGCGCCAACGAACAAAATTCTATGGTCGAGTGCGATCGAGTCGTGTACATAGTTTTGGAAACGATCGCTCACGCGTGGTTTGATCTAGCCGACGGACACTGGTGGCCAGAGTCCTACTACCTGGCAAGTGTTCAGGCGCGCCAGGTACTTTACGAGGTTTGTTTTCCCTCTTGAGGCTACCCCTTCAGCTGACGTTGGATCTGTCACTTAGGTCCTTTCTGACTGCGTACGCAGAGAGGAGCTGAGGGAGGAACAAGCGATTGAGATTGCTCACAACGCTCTCTTCCACAATGCTAACAGGATCTACAACCTGGCCCTCGAACCAAACACGAATCTTGTGTGAGCCGCAGTGGATGCAAAGCTTCTGGCGGGGAGTCTGGGCAACGTATATATTCTTGGCATCACATTTGAACGACGGACGTAGGGAACATGCTATGTTCCAATTCAGTCCTCGTCATCTTACGAATTAATTCTTGTTCTGCTTTGTCTTTCTTTCTTTCTCTTTTTTTTTTTTTTTTGAAAATCAGAACGTCGAATCTTGCAGGCTTTTTCACTGTTTGGAGTACACGTGTGAGACATTCAATCAGCCAAGGAGCCAGCTCCCCCCTTCCAATACACTGCCAACTCGCAATGGTGCACTCGATCGATATCGTTACTACGGCAATTTGCTCATTCAGGTGTGCACACGGATATCCCCTTTCGTCAACCTCTCAACTCGATGCAAGGAATATTCAAATATCGTGCCACCTTGCGGGTCGGAAATGTTCGCCGGACACGATGTCCAAACGCCTCACCCGGTACCAGCAGGCATCGATGATATTATCCCTCCGAGATCATGCTAGACAGATGCGTGGTCCCACGTCCCAAGGCATTCGGGTTACAGAGTACGGGGTACAGGGTACAGGATAAGGCAACGCCGGCTGTGTACCAGGGAACACAGCATCACGACTTCCATTTGGGAGGACTGGCGCTCAAAACACACTTGACCGTCGCGCAGGCAGACGTGCAGGAATACGTCGGTCATACGGATCGTGCTGCGTGGACTAGCGCTCGGCAGCAGCATTTTGTCGAATGTCGCACGTCGGAAATATTCTTCCACCACACTAATGATATGTACCTTGTCGATACAACACTTGAAATTACGATCTAGAAACATCAGCAAAACACAAATTGATGTACTGGAGACGAGTCGTACTCAGATCGGATGATGACGACGTGACAGACTGCGAGGAGAGCTAATCCAAAAAATGGACAAGACGAGAACGGGGCATCACTTCACTGCGCATTCGGTCATTCTTCATCAAATACAAGATCAATGCCTTGCTGCCTCGCAGTCTCGATCGCGGCCTTTTGTTTCTCGTTGGAGAATTCCACGATCGACTCTAAAATGTCCCTTTGTCCTGTGTATGGACATTAGTATGCGTGACCAACCATCTCGAGGAGGTTCCTGCCTGCGATGTAATGTTCCAGCATGATCCTGACCGTCGGTCGAATCTGGTCACACTGTCGCACATCCGCCACGATCTTTATGCCGTCCAGTTTCGCCTGAACCATGTCTGACAACACAGCTGCGGTTTCGAGATCGTCCTCGTATTCGTAGTCACTTTCGCCATTCGAGACCAAGCTTCGAATTTCGGACCAGAGACCCTCGACTTTGTGCGCGTTCCTGCCGACCACCCATTTTTGTGGCGTTGCCGAACTAGCGATTTGAAGCGTGATCGTATCGTCCGGATTATCTTGGAGCGAAAAGCCATAGCCAAGGATGAGTTCATCGTTGGGTTTAGGTCCGTAGTTATTGAAGACCTCGATCAGTTCTCCATGGGACGACACTGTGTCGAAATCTGAGTCGGACTTGGGATGTACGACGATCGAGATTGTGTTAGTGGTAGACGTATCCTGATTGGCATCTTGACAGGACACAACCCATGATACGGGTTCCCCACGCTTGTGATTCAACAGATCGACGCCGGGAATGAGGACAGGGTAGGTCGATGACGAAGCGACGAGCGAGGGGTTGGGAGAGAGGATGGAAGAAGGGAACGCACGAGACGAAAGGTGGGTCGCGGCAGTCAGGTACACGTTCCTAGTCGCACGCGTGAACGAGGGTCTCAGTCTCGAACACGTTTGACGAACCAAGTGAATGCGTCACCCCATGCGGCGTTGACGCCCTGCACGATGGACCGACACTGTGCCCATTCCGCCCGCCAATCGCGTTCGCGGTCCAACGTCGCACCAAACAGGTTCGTGCCTCGGAGGATCTCGCGTTCGGTGGTGGTGAAATGGAGCGGCGTCAAAAGGTTCGCGGCGGCGGGTAGACATTGAAAGTACGGAAAATGTTGCAAGACTCCGGGGAAGCTGTGTAACACGTCATGAACAATGTGCGGAGAACGAGAGTGCATGCGAGAGAGAGAAAAGAAACCTTTGCTCCGGGCACAGGTGGTGGAAACACAGGTACGAGCAGATCAACTGGCGTTCGGACCAAGTGTCGAGCAAGGCGTGCGTGTCGGGTCCGACAATGGTCTTCAAGGCTTGGTACGATACGTCTTTGGTGATGATGAGAGAGAACGGACAGGTGACGATGGAGGTGTCCTCGTTGAGCGGTGGGGCGAGCACGGAGATGCCATATGGACCTGTCGATAGAAGTCAAAGGGCGTTGAGTAGTCTCGAGAACGAGCTCGACCTTGAGACTCGAGAACGACCGAGGGATGGAACGATCCACCCTGCGCAGCGAACCAGGACCGCAGACGGTCCATCTTAACAAATGCCATGTACACTTGTTTATTATCCGCCCTCATAACCGACCCGCAACGTTGAAAAGCAAGGGGACACCACCATGACCGCCTCAACTACTGAACAATCCTTTCACAGTAGCCTCTCTCAATTTCGCTGGGCTCGAGGTGCGACGGACGATTCCCAGCAAGCTCAACAGGCTCAGCCAGTTCAGCCATCCAACCCATTCTCGCGCTTCTACAACGCCGTCGCAGGTGACTACGTTCCCCTCCGATCAAGCGAACGTTCCAACGAAGACGAGGCATGGTTTGCATTGTCACGATGGGAGAGGTACGTCCCTGCCCGTGTCCCCAATTCTGGACTGGATGTCACAGAGGAGGGTGGGAGAGGCATTCCGGGATCCCCTGGCATCCGTGCAGCCTTGCCCTACTCCCCCACCAAGCCCCGCCTCCCTGAGTGACGAGTTCTGCCTTGCTGATGCCCCGAATCCGCCATCCCAGGCTGCTAGGTTTCGGTGCTTGCCTGATCGGCGCCTGCGTGTGTTTCTTCTTCGCATTTCTCGGCCTTCCTTGGCTCCCCATACGTCCCGCCAAGTTTGCATTGGCGTTCAGGTGCGCTCTTTGTGTCGATTCGGGTCCATCTAGTTCCCTCCGTCTGATCACCAGCCATAGCATGGGAAGCCTCTTGGTCATGGCTGGGCAAGTATCTCGCCCTCGTCCCTTGCCACGCACGCTAACCCAAGGACCTACCACGCCAGCTTCTCCATCCTCATCGGACCCATAAACCACATCAAACACCTCGTTTCCAAAGAACGCCTGCCGTTTTCGGCCGTCTACTTCTCCAGTTTGGGTCTCACCCTCTACTTTGCGCTCGGAGTAAGCATCCGCACCGCGTTTTTTCCTGCTAGAGTGACGGATGGGCTTTAGGCACATTCACAACTCGGTGCGCTGTTGGCGGGCATCGTCCAGGTCAGTTACTCCGCTACTCTGCTGCCGTTCGTGATGCTAAGCCCCTCCCCTGGCTTCCAGGTCGTTGCCCTGGTAGCCTATGTACTCGCATATTTCCCCGGAGGAACTCAGACCCTCCGTTTCGGTGGACAAATCGCCCTCCGCGGTGCGAACAGCCTCCTTCCCTTTTGACCCCCGCCCATTTGTTCAGAGTCGCGTGTAGTCAATACTCATAACCACTACCACCTATTTACTGTTTTCCTTTTGGTTTGCAATCTTATCCTCATCTCGTCGGATGTTTGGGTGCACACACAAGGAACAAAAAAAGAGTTCTACATTGTGTGCAAATGTGCACCCTCTTTTTAGTGGAATACAAACAGCAAAAGAAACCCGTACTAAACACGCCCCATGATGCCAATCAGAGGGATTTACTCCAACAGGTCGTGTAGTCCAACCGTGTCCCTTAGCCTCCGAGACATGATCTCAATGTACCCCTGGTATGACTGCCAATCCCGCTCGAGCGTCTCAACGCTCTGCCGTCAGTTCGTCAGTCCACACTGGGGTCCACCATACACGTTTAAACTACTCACAAGATCGAGACTGGATATCCGCGTCAGCGCACCCGCGAGTCGCTTACCCACTTCGTCCTTGAAGCTCGTCACATCCAACGCAGGCAACAGGCGCATTGATGACCGCAAGTTTGCAGGGGACGGCGCAGCTGTGCGCGACGGGTCTGTCTCGGCATAATTTGCCAAATGCCGCCACAGCAACAACAACAACATCTCCGTCGTACCTAAGACCATCCATCAGAAACGAGACCACCAGAGCATGACTCAGAGAAAGACGTCGTACCAAGCGTCGTCTTGACCTCGTCTTGAAGTTCACTCTTTAGTCGTTGGTACTCTTGATAGATCAACGAGCGCTTTTGTGCGATATCAAGATCCTGCAAGAACGCTGGATCCGAGATACTGACGATCTGCAAACACGATTTAGATACGTGGCATGCAGCGCAGTGAAATCATGACCCTTGCCTCTTGAATATTATCCACACGAATGTGGTTTCGCGACGATAGCTCTGCTGAGAGATCCGCAATTTGTTTCAGCGTGGCAGCGAGATCGTTGCAAAGACTGTTCAAAGCTTCGATGGCGTCTCCAATGGTCGGAATCGTAGCTAAATCGCACCGTCTCAGTTCGCAACTCAAAACATAACAAGAAAAAGAAAAAAAAAGTGTACCTATAACACGAGGCGGCCGCTCGTCGTATCGAGGAACCGACAACATGGGGGAGAGAACCAACGTGATCTCAGGTTCTGTAAAGTCGCTCGCTGTACCTAGATACTCGATGATGGCTTTCCGAAGCGACAGCTCCTGTCGCCGAACTTGAGCGTCAAACTTGGTCTCCGATTGGTGTCCTGGCGCAAACACGCTCGCGAGCGCTATCTCATTGTCAGTCTGTGGCCGAGCAAGCTGGCTCCATCGACCGTCCCCGAGGCATCGCGCAGCCAATCCCAAAATAGCACCATGTATGCCACCGAAACCAGTGTTCATCGTCAACTGGGTTTGACAAGGGTCAGTTTGTCTAGCAGTGAAAAATGAAGATATGGGACTCACCAACTCCGATTTCGGGACCAGAGGAAGGAGACTGCCACTGAGTGACACAAGCAAGTGAATCTCTTCAATGTGCGATAGTCCTACTTCTTCACTGTCGTTTTTGAGCATAATTACGATCGTGTCTCTGTGGCTAGACAGGAACTCGAGGGCCTTGATGAAGATGAAGAGTGTGAATCAACACCAATTATCGACCGCACTACAAGACTCACACACCTGATTATTTGCCGTGGTGTGCCGTATACCCAGTGAAGCGAGCATGGCTACGACGAGCTGCAACGCTGGCATGAACAGCTGGTGGTACCGCTGGACCGCAGAAGGCAAGAACGAATCTTGGTCTACAATGACGTCAGCCGAATGGCACGTCAGGGCGGTTGACACCGACACGCACCCATAAAAGACTGGTCCTCTTCGGGTCTCGTATCCAAGTACTCGCACTGCGACAAGATGGGGAGAATCTGCGCCTCGAGTAGCCGTTCTGCCCCCGATCTCGTCTGCGCCATCCGAGTAAACAACGACATCTTCGCCTCATATACATACAGCGGATTCAGGTCATCTGCAAATCAAGGACGGCCTCAGAAAAAAAAAGGCACACCAAGGTAAGCAAGAAAATAAAAAACATACCCGGATCAGGCTTCAGGACAGACTGCAAATGCATCTCCGCCTCCTTCAACCCCCGCACAAAGTTGGACAGTACACCATACCTCACCAACGACGACAGCAGCGTACGTGACTTGTCCACCCGACAAAGGTGTGCGAGAGAATCAAGGAGCATGAACGCGACCGTCTTCCATACCTCTGTTCCATCGATTGCATCGCGGGAAATTGTAGTGGCCAGTCGTTCCATCACGCTCTTCATCACAGAAAGCGTGCCAGCTTCTAGCGTGGACGTGCGCTGGGTAGGACGGCCACCTGGTGTCGGCGTCGATCGGGTGGACCCTCCTTGACTCTCAAGGGGAAGGTCCTCCCTCGAAGTGAGCGCAGATACCGAGAGCGCCATGGACCGCTTCGCAAAGGTGTCCAAAACAGCCTCAACATCGTGACGTTCGTCATCAGCAGAGACGAGGTGCAAGTAATTGATCAAGCACGCATATAGGTTCCCGCGAACCAACTCCGAGCGGTTGTTGTCCAGAATACACTCGAGCAAACTCCGAAGAAGCGCATAGAGACGCTCTGTCGGTAGCGAACCTGCTTCGATATCACCCCCAGCAGACTGTAGCATGATTTGATGCCGTCTGTCCTCGCGCAGTTTCGTGATGGTGGATAGGATGGCTTCAGAGAGCAAGACAGCCGTCGCCTCTTGAACATCAGAGCGTACGATCCCAGGGAGAACGTGGAGCAGGTCAAAGAGCATATTTTCACGTCGATCGTGGGGTAGTCGATGGAAGCATTTTGTAAGCGTCATATCGAGCAGTCGACGCCATGCCTCGTAGCCAGTGGCCACCGCGTACGAGACTTCCCTTCTGTGATTCTCGATTGCACAACTCTCCAAGACGTACGCCGTTTCCGCGTTGAGTTTCTCCGCCTGAGCTGTGGTTGTGATACGGCCTTGGGAATGCAGCGTCCGACAAGCGGATGTAAGAAGCGATAAAAGCGCCGACTGATCAATCACCTCGCATCCTGTCGGGTCGACGCGAGCGCATGCATGCAGGTTGAGCGACGCCAGATACTCCAAGTCGACAGGGGTAGTAGTGAGTGAGTCCGACCAGTCAAAACTTAATGATTGGATAAGCTCGACGATGCGCAAAAGAGACTGGCTCAGCTCTCTGAATGGCTGCAATGACATCCCCAGGTCATCCTCCCAACCTGGTCCTCCTACGTCTTGCATATTTTCTGTCCCAAATAGGATCTGTAATATCTCCAGTACGCCTTTGTGGTGTCCCTTGTTCGTTAATACGTGTAGATCCAGCGCCGCGAGATCTAATATCTGGGACCGCAAACCTATGAATGCGCGAAGAGTAGCCACGCTCGTCAGCACACGCGATCCGTCATGGTACATAACCTCGATGAACGGCTCCTGGGACACCTCCGGCACTTTGGACGGGATCACCGCGAGATGACGCGCAAAAAAGTCCTCCCTCGTGTGCAGATACCGCATTGTCGCATCCGATGTACGAGGGTGTACGCAAAGCTGGTGGATGATACGGTAACACCGCTCGCTCAACGCTGGCAGGAGATTGAAAAGTGGTTCTGCGTGTACCACCGCCCTCTGCTGTCGCTCTCTGTCCTTGCCTTTGGCTCTCATCCGCGGCACACCGACATTGACAAGATCTAGGATGACATGCACACACGTCCGGCGTGCACCAAACGCATGCGGGTCTTGAATTTGATGCTCACCCTCTGCACCTCCAAACAACAGAAAGTGACCAATGTTGGGGTATATTGCTCCATGCTCCGTATTGCGGATGAGGAGGTCGAGGATCGCAATCCTGATCGGTTGATCAAGCGGTTCTTGTATCTCTCTGTCTGCAGCACCGGCGCCCGTAATTTGTTCTGTGGTTGTCTCGGCCGCGTCGACGTCGTCTAGAGACTCGGTCTCGAGCAGTTGCCTGAACCCAGTGAGAATCCGTTCAGAGTCAGGACTACGTTCGATCAGGGTGAGGAGATTCGTGATGGCTGTCGATGAAGAGAGCTGAGAAAGGATCTTGATGGCGAGGAGGACGAGTTCTGGGTATGCTGGATACACGACATACGCCGTGATTGCGGGGATATATTTGATCCCGTACGTCAGAGCTTGATCGAGTCGCATGAAGGACGACCTCGAGTGAACGCTCCCCACGAATGGCGCGCTGTCAAACTCGGAAAGAATAGGAACCAGTACGTCAAGGAAGACGTCCTGAATCTCGAGCACCCGGTGAATGATACGGAGAACGCGAACGATCGTCAGCAAAAAGTAGGGCTCTTCGGAGGGGAGATCGCGCTCGAAACCTTCGATGCCGTCAACAATGTAGGAAAGGATGGTGGATTGGAGAGGTGAATTAGTAAGCAGGCGGGTGAGTACGTCGAAACCAGGATGGACGAGCAACGGAATGACAGTTTCTCGTTTCAGTGGTCCATCATCGTATCCTCTGACAAGGTTTTCTATTTCCCAACCTGCCAGGGCGCGCTCGACGAACTTGAGACACAAATCGTTCATTCTCCATCTCTCAGAATGCCGTGCGTATTCCCGGCGAGGCAATCCCGCGAAGACGTTATCCACCACAAAACTAACATAGGGGCCGATACCAGGTAGGCGGTAAGGTTGACCCAGGGATTCGGGAATCGTATTGAGTGGCTCCGCATCCGCTAACAAACTTCGTGGAGAAAGCCTCTTTGGCGTGTGCAACAACGTGGCCAGTAGGTTCAAGAACGGAATGGTGGCAGGATACAGCTTGTATACCGTCTCCACCTCATCCAATTCCACTTCCACACCCTTGACAGGCGGTAAGACGGCGCCCGCACCGACTGACCGCCCAGACAGGGATGCACGTACGTTGATCACTTCGACTCTCTCCATCAGCGTCCATAGGCTTTTACAAACGTCCACACCTGCGACACCTGCTCCAGGTTCGCAAAATGCGGCGAGGGCATCAAATATAGCCCCTTTCAGTTCAAGAGGGATACCCAGGGGAACGAGCGACACGAGCGTCGGGATAGCACGAAATTGGGTACTTGAAGAGATTGCAAGGCGCACTGCAACAGAACTCGTGGCCACGGTGGAGAGAAGACGGAGAAAGGACTGCGCGAGAAGTACGTCCTTTGGTCCAATGGGAATATGTTGAGGAGCCTGTTGAGCAGATGGCGGTGGAGGTTGTGAGACGGCAAGAGATCCGAACCCGCCAAACGAAGCGGCGAGGGAATGCTGAGGGGGCTGGTTCGTACGAGGCGTCGGAGCGGGAAAAGCCCAAGACTCGAGAAGGGCAAAAATCATGGACCATGATATTGAGGGACCAGCATTATACGAACCAGTGGAACTGGATAGACTGCTGCCAGGTACTACTTCCCCACCACCTCGAGCGAGAAAGTTGTATGCGAGTTCACTACATTGCTGGCCCTTTGCGAGACCCGACAGCATATCGTACAACGCCATCGTCATATTCACGTCACGAATTTGGGTAGACCACACGGCCCATTGCAAGAACGATGGTAGTTTGCCCGCGGACATTTCCGTGATTTCCATATACGACAGACCATGTGCCTCACCAAGCGGTGTTGCACCCCAAAACTGTAGTGCGCGTTCGGGTGGTAGGGACGTATAGAGGACACCGATGAGCGAATACAACATGGCAATGTCGTTCCGTGGGGCGAGTTGACCTTCGCTTTCGCTGCTGATGCTGGCGGCAGACCTAAACATCCTAGATCGATCCGTTCGAACACTGGCGAGCACATCCTCTTGTCTCTGCTTGATCTTGCGTAGCTCAGAGCTCGCACACGTGAGTAGGGACCTGATGAGCACATCGCATGCGTTCAGCACTGGAAGCTTGAATTCGTCCGCAAGTGGCTCCTTTTGTTGTTGCTCCTGTTGCTCGGGAACGAGTTGGACGAATTGGGCAAACGAGCTGATGGGTGAAGTGTGGATACGCTTCTGGAGCTGAATGAGGGCGGCAGCAAGATACGTGAACGCATCACCCTGGACGGCACTCCATATTTGAGATTCGAGTTCCTCTGTTTTGAACCCTTGTTGGTTCTCCAGGGAGGGATCGCGATGTCTGGTCTCTGTCATGAAGAGAGTCCATTTGAGCAGTATGGTTGCTTTTAAACCAGGTTCTTTCCAGTTTGCGGTGGACGCCAGCTGACGGTTCATGTATGCGATGGTGCCCTTGTCGATGGCTAGGTTTTTACGGACTTTGCCGGCAAAGGAGTGTGGGTCTGCGGGGTCGAACGCAACAAGGGTCGCGGCGAGGATGTAAAATGTCATTGGATCGTTTGAATTGGCTGCGAGCCAATCGACCGATTTTTGCACCTCATTCGGGGAAAAGTACCCTAGATGGGCGATTTGGTAGTAGACCATGGAGAGATAGCGTCGCTCATACTTGAGTGAGTCGCAGCGGGCGTTCAGAATGTCGTAACCCAAAGCGGGTTGTGAACCTTGTTGAGATGAGTGAACAAGGCAGAGCCTGAAAGGAGAGGTTAGAACGTACATGAACCAGACGGGGGAACGGTGTTGCTCTGCGCGTTTTGTCTCGCCGTCTGTGCTTGTGCAACGGCTGTACCGAGCGACTCGATCTCTTTGAAGATGCGGCAAGCCAGAGAGGCGTCGGTGCCGGCTGACTTTGTTGCAGGGACAAGTTCTTGCCTGACGAAAGCTTCGAGACGGAGATAGAGTCTGGGCGGGTCGGGAAATTGTGCCAACGCGGCTGCTTCAAAGAGGTAGCGCAGGCAGTCGACGAGATGACGACGGCGCTGATGAAACTCGACGACGGCTGCTTCGACCAGGCCTACTGGGCCGATGTTTGGGTTATCGGACATGATGGCGTGAAGTATACTGGCAATGTACATTTCGGAGGATTTGAGTTGCTGCGCGAGGAAGATGGCCTGCTGGGCAAAGTCGGCATTGACGACGAGAGACCTGCCATGGATGGTGATCTTTCCTGGACGAACGAGCAAACGTGAGACGCGAAACACGCGAGAAAGGGACGAACACGGACCAGACTGGAGTTGGCGCTGTTCCTGGGGTGAGGGTTGACCGACGTCCAAGAGGTCGCGGAGACGATATTTGTGCAGGATGAGGTCGTCAAAAAGGTCTTGCTCGACGTGTGCGCGCGCTGCGAGGGTGGTGGCGAGGACGGACCTGAGGGTGTCGATGGAGTCCATCGTCTGATGGCGTCGGGCGGTCCGTCGAGTTCAAGAGTAGGGTCGTGTGAATATTTCTCCTAAACGAGACATGAGCCTATTCGTCGAGTCGTGTGCGTGTGACCCCTCCCGCCCCCCGCTCGACGTCAAGGACGACTGCCGGACGACGATGGCCACGACGGAGATTCTATATAGACAGTATGTAGGCGAATCAGATCTGCCCCATATCATGGCCCTCGTACAGAGTGAGCTCAGCGAGCCCTACGTCATATACACCTACCGCTACTTTCTACATCAATGGCATGTCCCTCCTCGTTTCTCCGTTCTTCCCTGACATGACTCTCTACCAGGCCCCAGCTTGCGTTCTTGGTTCGTGTTTCGTCTATTCATTGTGCTGGTGCTTACCGGATGGGTGTTCGTGTCAGGCCATTCCAGCGGGCTCGTCGGTTCCGATAGGTGTCATCGTGTGCAAGCAGAGCACGCACAAACACGTCTCCAACAGAGGCTACATCGCCATGCTCAGCGTCAACAAGAACTGGCGCAAACGCGGCGTCGGTGAGCCCCCCTCTGTCTCTCTCCCTCCTGACCGCCTTTTTCCCCACTCATGCCCACAACCCATGCTGGGGCCTCTCCACACGCACAATACGAACCCACACAGCCAGCACACTCGTTCGTCGCTCGATCGACATCATGAAGCAAGACGGCGTCACCGAGGTACGTCTCCCACCTTGGCATTACGTTGCCACCTATCAACTCCCCTTTGTCTCCTCCAATCCAGGTCGTACTCGAAACCGAGTTCGACAACATTCCCGCTCTCTCCCTCTACGAGTCCCTCGGCTTCATTCGCGAGAAACGCCTCTACCGTTTCTACCTCAATGGAAAGGACGCCTTCCGTCTCGTCCTTGCCGTCCCTATAGACCCAGACCCAGACCACCCCTCTCCTTACTCCAGGTACCTTCCCATACGAGGTCCACTCCCAGCATATCCCATCGATGACGACGGCGACGACTAGTCCAAATTCCCGATTCCACATCATACCCGTCCATCGTTCATGCCACTGCCGCACGCAATCACGCTCTGTATACATTACTACTGCGTTCCCCCCTCCCCAGGATACATACGTGTCTCTTGTAATTTCCGTTTCATCTTTACCCACAACTGTCAGATTACACGTTCTCCCCTCAGATTCTCTTGTCTTGCCCGAGCCACTCCTTGCCGGCGTGTACTTTACACATCGCATGTATAGATATTCCCCGGGTATACTAGTGCATTCACATCTTTATGAATGTACCGTCTCCGAGTCAGACAAAGTGCAATGGCACATGGCACTCGCCAGCGTCATGTTCCTCAGTATTCAACACTCTAAACTCTAACATATCCCAACCAATAACAGAATAGGTCATTTTAAGTTATCACGCCCCAACAAGCCTTGCACCCTCTCAGACCGCGTTCTCGGGGCGATACGTCTGTAGAGAGCAAGAGAACAACAAAAAGACTTGATATTAATGACTCCCGTCCATCACAACTCATCGTGTCCGTACGACGGTTCATCGTCATCTGCAAACCCATCTGGCCCTGATGAAGCGTAAAGCTTGCTCGTGATGGGGCTCACAACACTCTGGATCTCTGCCAACTTCTCCTCCAACTCGTCCGTGGTCGCAGACTGACCATTTTCATCGATCCACTCCGTCACCTCCTTGATGACCGAAAGAAGAGTCTTCTTGTCCTCATCCTCGAGCTTACCACCAAGCCCAGATTGATCACTCAGTTGTGACTTGAGCCCAAAGACAAAGGAAGACAGCGAGTTCAATGATTCGATACGCTTGCGGTTCGCTTCGTCTTCCGAGGCAAATTCTTCAGCCTCTTGCACCATCCGTTCAATGTCTTCCTTGGAAAGACGTCCCTTCTCGTTCGTAATAGTAATCGACTCAGATTTACCACTAGTGTCGAAAATAAGTCAGGCATCCCTAATGATCTGAAATGGCACCTACGTTCCCTTGTCGGCAGCACCGACTTTCATAATACCGTTGGCGTCAATCTCGAACGTGACCTCAATCTGAGGAACGCCACGTGGCGCAGGAGGGATACTAGAGAGCTCAAATTTGCCAAGAAGGTTGTTGTCCTTGGTCAGGGCTCGCTCGCCCTCGTACACTTGGATAAGCACGGTTGGCTGGTTGTCAGCGGCTGTCGAGAAGCTGCAGTACCAGACGATCAACCAATCCACTCAGCAGTCCGAAATCAAGGTCACATACATCTGAGATTTGCGAGTAGGAATAACAGTATTGCGAGGGATAAGCTTGGTGAAGACCCCACCAGTAGTTTCGATACCAAGGGTAAGAGGACAGACGTCAACAAGGACAACATCCTCAGTGCCCTGTTCACCAGAAAGGATACCACCCTGGACAGCAGCACCATAGGCAACTGCCTCGTCGGGGTTGATGCCCTTGGAAGGCTCCTTGCCATTAAAGTACTCCTTCAGGAGTTGTTGAACCTTGGGAATACGAGTAGACCCGCCGACGAGGACAACCTATAATCTTCACGTTAGCGTTGCACAAACTAAACATACCAAGACTACAAACCTCATCAACATCTTCCTTCTTGACACCAGCATCCTTGAGAACCTGTTCGACAGGCTTCATGGTCTTACGGAAAAGATCCATGTTGAGCTCCTCAAACTTGGCCCTCGTGAGAGTTTCCGAAAAGTCATTGCCATCCTCAAAGGACTCGATTTCGACACGAGTAGACTGCTGACTCGACAGAGTCCGCTTGGCCTTTTCAACCTCGCGCTTCAACTTGCCCATGGCGCGCAAGTTGCTGGTGACGTCAGTGCCTGTCTTCTTCTTGTACGACTTGACAAAGTAGTCAATGACCCGGTTATCAAAGTCTTCACCTCCAAGGTGCGTGTCACCAGCGGTTGCAAGGACTTCAAAGACACCATCGTCGATGGAAAGGAGGGAAACATCAAAGGTACCACCACCAAGGTCATAAACAATAATTTGAGATTCACCACTCTTCTTGTTAAGACCGTAGGCGATAGCAGCGGCAGTAGGTTCATTAATGATACGAAGAACTTGAAGACCGGCAATAGTACCAGCATCTTTAGTCGCCTGACGCTGAGCGTCATTGAAGTCTGACCAACTCGATTAGATAACCGAGTGCTTGATTGCTCGTGGGGTACTCACAGGCGGGGACAGTGACTACAGCGTGGGTGACCTTCTCACCGAGGTACGCTTCCGCAGTCTCTTTCATCTTTGTCAGGACCATGGCACTGATTTCCTCAGGCGTCTGGAAGGGACGGTTAAGCTTCCCAAAGGTGCAGTGAGCGATACGGAAAGACGCACGAATTCACGTTGTTCGTTC
>JBBPJS010000221.1:0-20506 GCA_038088835.1 Singerocomus rubriflavus
GTGGGTTACGGCGACCTTGAGTTCTCGGGGGTCGCCGTGTCCTATTTTCCCCTTCCCTCACAGCCTTTGAGTGCCAGATATTCACCCGCTTCTGTTCAGGACCTGCGGGGGAATCAAACGTTGGAGTATTTGAATAGCTCTCGATGGTGGTCTCCGTCGCCCGGAGGGACGTCATGGACCAGGCGATATGGTTGGCTTACGACGAACGGATGCCTGCGTGTTGGTAGACCCCGGGGCTCTTGCGTCGTCGGCATGAGGTCTCAAGAACCTAGTACGGCAGGCATTCAAACGTCAGACCAACATGGAGAAGTTGAAAAGGAGTGTGTTATTTATTTGGGCGGAATATATATATATGTACAATATCATAATTTCGTCAACTTGACTTGTTCAGGACTGCTCCTTCACGTCTTCCGTCAAGATTCTTGTTAATATTCTTGCAACTGCGCCAGCGATTTCTTGTGCAACTGCTCGCTGCGATGGTTGGACTTTGGGTACGATACGCGTATTGAATTTATCGGGATGGAAGCGCAACACCTCCGACTTGACCTTGTCACGGTCGCTTTTCCCTTCGGTGCTCGACGGTCGTTGAGGATGGAAGAGGAACGCGCGGACCTCTTGGTAGGTAATCTGGTCCACAGAAGAGACGACACCAAACACAGGCCACGGCACCTGCTGGACGTCGATGGGGGGTAAAGAGTCGCTCGTCCGGAGCTCGTTCCACTTGCCCTCGTACACGACAAAGTGCTGACGGATTTGCTCTTCCCGAGCTGCGCGACGAGCCTGTTCGGCCAAGAGGTGGGTCTGGCGCTCTTGTTCTTCTTGAGCGAAGCGTTCCCTCTGTTTGCGAAGAAACTGTTCGTGAGCTTCCCTGCGCAGACGCTCGACCTCCTCTCGCAACATCCGCTCCAACGCCTCCTGTCGCCGGCGTTCTCTCTCGCGTATCTGGCGTTCCCTCTCCTCTCGTAACTGGTGCTCTTGCTCCTCTTGCCTTCGACGCTCTTCCTCTTCCTGGGCCTTGCGGGCTAACTCCTCTCGGAAAAGGCGCTCCTGTTCTTCCCGGATTTTGCGTTCCCGCCTTTCATGGGCACGTCGCCGTTTCTCGTCTGCATGTATCGCCGCCTCCTCCATTCGTCGATAACGCGCCTCCCTTCTCTCCTCTTTTCCTCGTAGAAACGCATCCACCTTCCTCTGCTGCTCTTGCCGAGCCTCCTCATCTTGAACCACTCCCCACATCTTGGCGGCTTCCCTGTCTCTCTGCTTATGTTCTTGTTTCCTGTTCGCTGACTCGTCCGCAGCGCGTGATATCCGCTGACGATACTCCTCCAGATCATGTTGCAATACCTGATCAAGCTGAAGTGCCCCCAATTGCTTCAAGAAAATCATGTCTTCTGGGTTCATACGTTCGGGGGTCATCAGCGCCTCAGCCTCCCTATGGAGGTTGCTGATCGCTTCGCGTGCCCACAACGTGCGGCGCTCATAGCAGTTGAGAATTCTTCTGCGCGCTGCGTCTCGCTTCTCTTTCAGCCGCTGGGCACGGCGGTGGGGAGGGATGAGACCAGGTCGGAGAGGGGCTTTGTCGAACGAGAGATGTTTGGGCCCGTACTTGTATTTGCGGCGAGGTAGGATCGGCGATGCATCCTTTGCGGGGACATTGGCCTTTTGGAGGATTGGTGTTGCGTTCGTAGGATGGTCGGGGGCAGCTGGCGTGGATGGACGCTGGGGTGTGCCGAAGAAATCGGCAAGGCGTATAGGGAGTGGGAGGTGCTGCCGTGGACGATGCGAGTCCTTGAGAGGGCTGTTCAAGGGGCTAGGACCTGGGGAAGCAGTCGTGGTGGAGTCGAGTCCTTGGAACAAGTTGAAGCACTTTGGGTTGACGTAGTCCGCGATCCCGAAGCTGGCAGGGGAGAAACGCGCGGATGGCTTGTAAGGGTGGTGGAAAGCACGCCGAGTGAACATGACTCGAGTAGCAAGGTGACAAGATACGGATAAGAAAAAAAAATAAAGTGCCTACGGTGGGGGCGAGGTGGAATGACGCGAGGCTCTGCTGGGTTGACTCGGATACGCCGGCAATGCATCCCATGTCTTATAATGGTCCAGGCTTTCCGGTGGTACAACTACTCGACCCATTTTGTCTGTCAATCGTCGGGGCTTCAGGTTCCACATCCCGTACGCGACGATCTTGTGAGTGGTTACTATTGTCTCTCGCAGGTCCACGTTTCATAAGCGCGGGTCTGGCACTCCCTTGATCAACCGTTCCACCGATTGTTGAATCGTAACACAAGCACCTACATACTTCAAAGCAAAAAGAGTCTGTCTCAGTTGGGTAATGCGGGGCAGTGCACATGCACAGGAACCGAGCATGCCCGCTTTGACACTGACAGCCTTGACAGACTCCGAAATCCGGAGTGGACGCTGCCCACGGGCCACTTTCCGTTTAGATCTGCCAGGGTCTGCGAGATCACTTTATCTCCGGAACGGATCAGCCCTCTTCCCACATGGCAACGCGCGCGCGCTTTGGCGAGTCAAGGCGCACTGATGCGACAAGCCAACGAGGCGCCAGGCTGTGGTCTCAGCACACCGCTTGGGCCGCCACATACCCATAAGCGGAAAGGGCCCCTGAGTGCCGCGGTTCCACGAGGGACACACCTGTTCCCAGTATATAAAAGATCAAAGCGTCCAAGCACAACAAAGAGATTCCCATTGACGACCATATCGGGGGTGTCAATGTAATCGATTGTTGGCTGGGCTATTTGAACAGAGCCGAGCAAAGCACCGTAGACACTCGCCAACCTTCCTCCCATCATTGTGACGGCTCTCATTGATTCACCACCGACTGGTACGTGTCCCTCTCTGCAAACTTGCCGCTCGTCGTGCTAAACAACGTGTCTTCAGTTCGAACATGGCACCTCAGACACGTAGTACGGTCAAGTCTTCCCCGGGTCGCTCGACTCGCAACAGCATCTTCGGCAGGTCACCACTTCTGCCACCCAAGCCTCGAAACGACAGATCCCCAGTTCGGGCTGCGCCAGCACGTGATACAGAGGCGAAATGCGACGGAACCTCCGACGTGGGCTATGCGAAGAAAGGTATCCCATGGCACGTATCCCAAGACGCTGATGGGGTCATGACCACGATTGCCGTGTCCGAGACCGGCGAGGGTATCCACGTACGCTGGTTCTACCCGGACGACGACCACAAGGCCGATGAAGACAGAAACGCGGACGTCGAGATGACTGTTGACGAGGACCGCGGCGTTACCCCTTCTACCACGGTTGGCTCTGATGGCGCTGCTCGTCACCCATTCCCTCAGACTCCCATGGCACCTCACTCCTATGATGCTGGCTCTGTTATTCGGACCCCTGTCAAGAAGACGAGACCGCTCCAGCGGAGCCCCCAACGATTTGGGGACAAAGGCGTTCGTTGTCTGTATGAGCAAGGTGGAGTTCTCAGAGAATTTAATGGCGGAGCCAGGGTTGTCTTTCGCCATCCAGTGGGTTCGAGCGCAAACCTTTCGCGGGAACAAGTAGAGCAATGGGAGAAGGAGCGAGAGGAGAGGATCATCCGAGACCAAGTGGACAAGCTTCTGGCGCAAAAGCATCGGATAGAGGAAGAAGAGAAGTGCTTTTCCGACAGCGGCTACGAAGACGAGATGGAGACAGACATGCGTTCGACCCAGCGCATCTTCAAGAGGGAAAGTACAGGCGACACCATCCTTGTCTCCCACAGCGAACTGTCAGATACCGCACCACCAGTCTCCTCTGCAGCTGACAGAGTACCGGGTGCTTTCCGGGGCCCAAATGGAGAGTTGCTTGATCGGCACGGTAACCAAATGTTTGGCCGCGAAGGAACCATTCTTATTGACTCCACCCACGCATTTCCAAGAAGGATCAAGAGGGAAGCAGCATTCGTGATGTCGACGGGGATTGCAGATGGTCCTCCTTCCGACCACTACACAAGCGAGGCCCAAGGAATGCATCAGACACGCTTCGGTCCTGAGGGAACCGAACTCTTAGATTGATCTATCGACATCCCGCATGAATGCAACGTCGTGTCTGACATCAGCGATATTCTTCTATCTTTAATCACATCCAGGTTTCAGACCACCCGTGTACCACGTTCCCTTATTTATCAGCGTGCTTCTGTACTTCTCTGCCTGTAATTAGGTCCCCTATCCCAGGAGATGGGGAATCGGAGTTTGCATTTCAGCTGTGTATGTAACGTATCAGCTTTATATTGCCTAGACCTGAGAACATATCTCACTTCCTTATTCTGGCTGCTCTCAGGATAGCTCCATAAGAAAACCCCCTCCGTCCGTTGCCTTGTGCCCCCGTAGGCTCCCATGGTTACCCTTGTCAACGCGTTCGCTGAATTCCTGGCCGTGAAGCCCGAAAAGACAAGGGTTCCAGGACTTGGCCCGGTTTGTATAGTCCGTCGTGTCTATTACTGTACACAAAACGCGAGGGAAGGAGTGCGGCGTGATATACGTGTGTTTTAATGATGAATGATCATTCAATTCTTTTCTGACAGTGAGCTTGTCCGAGAGCTCTCTATGTGCGTAGAAACCCGATCCCTGGTGTCTACGTACCTCCATATACCAAGATGCCACATAACCCTCGGTATGATCAACGTGGGCGCCGAAAAGATCGTCACCCGTAGCATTAAACTCCACTGCGCAACATTCCACCGGTCATCACCCAATGCCCATAAAGTGATGGAGAGATGCGTGAAATCCCCGATGAGAAGGGGGGTCAGAAAAGATTGGACTATCTTCTCTTGAAGTGCAGGTTGCGAAGCCAGGTGCCTTTTGGCAGCGGTGAGAAGGGCGATGTTGATGACGCCCACGAGGGCACAGACATGGGTAAATTGCATGATTGTTACGATGGTAGCCTTGGGCAGCACCGCAGGAGGGGTTGTGCCAGCAGGCCAGGGGGCTTGGGCATTATGCACCTGGAGGTCATCGGTGTCGATGAAAAGAAGGTGGGGGAAAGAACATTACCGTTCGAGGGTCATAAAGAGTGATAAGGGAGCTGATGATGGACAGAGCAGGCTCATAGATGGCAAAAAAAGCGTAATAGAAGTCGGGAAGTGCGGGGGTTGGTGGCTGCATCAAGCAAAATAGCGAGCTGAGAAACAGAAAGATATGTTCGTGAGACGAAGACACTCTGCAGAGGCACAAAGAAGAGGTTCACACAGATGGCGCCAAGTAAAGCCTTCAGAAGTCTGAATGGAAGGGCATAACAGGCTGCTCTACTTATATGGTTCCGAGGCGACCTATCGTCACTTGAAAATTGACTGGCAACTCCGAGTATTCGCCTATTCGGAAGCACACGTTGCAGCCTCGGAGGAACACTAATCCGTCGATAGCCGAAATTGATGCAACGATCCGTTCGGTATCACCAGTGCAATACATTGACCTCATCCAGGTTTCAAGCGTAGCCATGTAGCACGGTCCCTATACCAGCCTCGTGTTTCATGACTCCTGCTCGTAGCAACGCTTGCATCCCAGGAACTGGCCGGGCATTTGAAGATTGCGTTCCAACCATGAAACACATCAGCCTCATGCCACTTGGATACAGGAACTCTATCTGGCGACCAACACATCAGTACTTGCCCGATGTTGAGTAGGGAGAACCAAGGTCCCGCAGGGACCTGGTCCTAGGTCAATATGCTGGAGACGACCTGGGCTATCGATCCTATTTGATATGTTCGCCCGATGTCCTTCTCTGAAAATTTGGATTACGCGCAGAATATGCAGGGACAGCAAGTGGGTGGGATTGGATGCTGTTTTTCAAGCCGGGAGAAGCTCTCATCAGGAGGCTACCACCACCCTTTCAGGGTCATTCAGAGAACTATCAGCTATAACAGACAAAGGAGTTGGTAATCCAGATAAATGACCACATGGATGTGATGGATGGAGCCCAATGGAAGGCTGACGGCATATGGTTGGGTTGGACTCCGTTGGGAGTGTCATGCACGCCGCACAAGGATTTGCCGAGGGAAGATTAGCTCGGGTGGCAATAGACAGTGCTGCCCGTGCCGTACAGAAGCGCTCATATTCGACGGGACTGAAACGGATTAGCGGAGAGTAATGGCGCGGACTTCTTCGTCTATGGAACGATGTAGGTAGGATATGACCCAAAAAAATTTCAACTCACCCCAGCGGTTCTTTATTCTTTGTAAACAGAAAGCTCAGCAATGCTACGAAGAGATACATATGGTCCACGTACCATTTGCTCCAGCGAGGTGCCATAGTTGTCCCATTCATCATATGACAAATAGGGCTTGGTTCAATCTCTAGTCAAATACTCTCTTTTCGACGATTTGGTGTGGGGCTGTATAGACGATACGATAATCAGTAGCTATGCGAGAACACATGGTGATTTGCAAGACTATACCTGCAATGTGGTGTGTTTGCGCATAGTGTTCAGTGTATGCCCCTATTGTTCGACGACCTACTACATCGGATATATTATAGCTGGCGTGAACCACTAGCATCGACAAAAGTGGGGCAACCAGGGTCTGTAGGTTAGTGTGCCAGAGACAACTGGGCTATCAGTCCTACTTGCTGCGTCGGTCGAACGACACCTTGCGAGAATTAAGGCTGTTTACAAAAAGAGGCAAGGGCGAGATTGGGTGCAACTTGGAATTGGCGACGACCTTCGTCAGGAGGCTACCGCTACCCTGACCGCTGTTCTTCTAGGGCTATTTAGGGAACTACCAGCTATAGCCAACGAAGAGAGATGGCTACTAGAACGGTAGTCACAAGGGGTAAGATGAGCATAACCCAACAGGAAACTGGTCACCTACAATCGGGTAAGGGCGAGTAACCTTGGAAGAGACCTCTTACCAATTGTGATACCAGCGGTGACCTGTCACCATAAAGTATGGTCCTGTAGGCCAGCTGGGCAGTCGAGTTTCTTTTCGGGTGCCCTCCCACACTTCTTCGTTTCTGCAGTGTGCTGGCATCGTGGTACTACGAGTAGCCAGTGGATTCCGCTTCTCTAACCATGTGACGGTTGGGGAATGGAGTGGCACTGATCAATATATTGTGATGGTGAACAGCACTAATCTTACCTGATAAGCCGCGAGAGAGCAATAGTGTGCAATGGTGTTATTGTTGACTCGGAACTGCATTCGATACTTTGGTTCCTTACTACTAGTATGTATGCTGCACGGCACAAGGAAGTTGGATACTTTTGCACCCATAGTCCATTGTATGCTTCTTGGTTGAACGTCCGTTTTAAAAGAAAAGCATAAACTGAGATGCAAGATCGGATATACAGCCAGAAAACCATGCTCGATAGGGCTAATGATCAGCGCAAAATGTCGGGTATACGTCAACAGCTCAATTCAATCGTCAAGCTTTTCAGATCGGTACCATTACACACGTGCTTTTCTCTTTTATGTAATAAAGCAAAGCGGTCACGCGACGGTTGATTGGAGTCAAAGTTAACTATATGTTCAGTAGACGACTAACAACTGCTTATGAGTTCGCTTTTTTTTTTGTGACGCCAACGCTCAAACACTCTATCCAACACTTCTAGAACAAACCGCTGTAATTGGAAATCTGTGACGAGACCATTGTGAAACGGAATGCACGCCGTCGGTCCGATGCTGCGGTGGAACCACGCGTACACTTCATCACTGTAATCAGAGGCACGGAGAGATTGGGAGACTTCAAATACTAAGCCGATGTATGTGTGATACAATAATACATACAGGTGCGTTGATCGCAGCATCTGCGCACCTAGTTCTGCAGATTGACGAGAATTTAATTACGAGCTGTGTGATACCAGATAAGACCTACCTCTATACCTATCGCGTGTTTGCTCGTTTGGTGGCCTGTACTCTCCTCATTTATGT
Organism: Singerocomus rubriflavus; assembly: GCA_038088835.1. Lineage (NCBI taxonomy): Eukaryota > Fungi > Basidiomycota > Agaricomycetes > Boletales > Boletaceae > Singerocomus > Singerocomus rubriflavus. Next base: position 7,864 of record JBBPJS010000221.1, read on the forward strand.
AGTTTACTGTACATCGGACACAACTCGCAGACCTCCTATCTCTTGACAAGTTATGAATCAAGAATATGAATAAGCTGCAACGCAAGGTCAACGTGTCATCATGCAGCGGTATAAGGAACCCACTGGTGGTAATGGTCGCAAGCTGAGATACAATACATGTCGACGGCCACCTGAAGATGTCAGTACGTAAAATGTATAAATCACAGACGTCAAGTCCATACTATAGACGCCAGGACACCTGCTCGGGACACCTGGGTTCCGCCCGGCGGGGGTCAATACAAGTTCAAGCCATGGAAGTAAGTTGAACTGGAAAGGATAAAAATGCCAACACACCATACATATTCGTCTGGGCAGAAAATGGTACGTCACCGCATATCACCGCTGCTACTAGCATAATGACGTGGACTTTTCATGACATGTGGCCTACCTTTGGCCCACACACATCATTATTGTTTGCGGAGATCTCTACGGCTGCTATGGTAGAGAACACCTACCCATTTCGATCACTTCGAAAGAGGGCTACGAGGGTCAATGAAGAGCTCAAATTCGGTTTTGTTGTTTGACATCGTGTTCGATGTCATTTACGATTCATTGAATGATGTTTCCCGATAGATTAATATTACTGGTAGAGCGTGTTGCATTCATAGAAGATGTGCAACTTCCGAGCGGCGCACGGGAAAGATGTCGTGTAGAAATTCAACACGTCTGCAAGCACAGGCTAGCATGGAATTTGGCTTGGTCGTACGCTGGGCACGTAAAGACAAAAGACCGTTTTGTACTGGTGCTAAGGAAGAGGAATTCGCGCACCCCTTATAAGTGCCAAATTAGGCATTTCACACGCTTCATGAACTTGTTAAGCACTGCCACTGCCGACGAGGCTTGCTGTAACCCGACCACCACATCGACGCTTGAAAGCCAACGTGGAATATGATTAAATACAGCTATTTAGAGTTGTAGTCTAGGGAATGGATCGATGACAGGCAAAACACAGAAGGTGCCGCACACAGGTCCAGTCAGGTGTAAAACTCACCGGGCCACAGCGTGGTACAGACAACTAACCCTTTCCGTAGATCCGATGCCATGATACGTATATGAATACTGCGGGTGCACACTGTCTCGGTTAGAAGGCAACGGTCCTAATGAATATTGGGTCACTCGACGGCGTTGCCCTCAATCCAGCAACGCCGTCCGTGGATCCTTGCCAAGGCCCGCCCGCAAGTTCATCACACCGCCAGGCACAGAACTGAGCGCGTGGGCATAGAAATAGGCCGCGCGAGACATGATCGACTGTTCCACCAGTGCCAACACGTCTGTCAGCAGAATCGGCCATCCAAACTCGCGGTGGTCTTCATGCGTGAGCAGGTCCGTAATCAACACGGCCCCTTGGTCTCGCAGGTGCTTGAGGTTCTCCTGATCCCGTTCATCCGTGGCAATGTAGTACCTTGCAAAAGAGAAAGGATGGGGTCAGGCGTGAGGGTAAATGGCGGAAAGCACGCTCACTTGTCATCAGGATTTGGGGGCTCCAGAGTGACAAGCAAGGGATCTGGATGTGCATCGGGCACGTCGTATACGGTCGCTGTTCCACCATGTATCGATATCAACGTCTCTCGGCCGGCCTGTAGATGCCGCTGGATTCGAGCGAGGTGAGCTGCAAAATCAGCTGCCATCGCCCAACCGTATCTTGTGACTGAACAGTCATAAGTAGCGTAATGGAAATACGACATGAATAAACTTACAATCTCCTCGGCGCATATGCGCGGCCATCCACAGTCGCCCGCCGTTCAGGGCGTGCATACGATCGCTGATACGTTCGGCCAACGAGAGAATGTCATCTAATAGTCGCATATCGTATAGCACCGTTTGTGAGAAGCGCGCTCGGCTCGCAGCAGAAGTAAAATACAAGGCACCCTAGTTCAGTTGTCATATGACTTGTGGGTGACCCCGACCGAAGGACAACACTCACGGGTTTACGTCCAAGATGAATCTCTCCACGTAAGAAAAGAACCCGCGCCGATGTATTATGAAAATCTTCGTAGAGTCCCCTTATCCGATGTCTCGGGACAGCCCCATGGGTTGGAAATGCTACGTCTTTCACTGCGTCCCAACCAGCGCTGGAATCAAAAGCGGGCTCAGCATCTCTTCAGATCAAAATTCAGAAATACTCACGCGCCATCGTAGGTGTAGACGACTTCGAAACCGTTTTCCTGAAGGACATCACTGATCTCCTCCACGGAGGACATCGACGTGAGGCGGTCTCCGTCCTCTACGACCCTTCGAACATCGTCCCACTTTACTATAGGCCTGCCTTCTGGGACAACGTCCATTAGTGCGCGATAAATATCAGAGTCCGTCGATGTATTGGTCCATGATCCTACTTGGTTACGGGAAGCATCCCCACCTTCCAAGCTCCAACCCCCGCGCAGTCGCATGTCTTGCGGTATTAAATCAACACGAACGAGGTCATCTGGATCATACCAGTGGTTCTCGATGGCGTGTAAACTCGGCCATGTATCTCCCACTGTGGTGTTTCGCACATGGTAGGTGTCAACGTCCCAATGGCCGTCTGTCGATTCTAGATTTACTGAGATGTTATGTAAGCGAAGGTAGTCTGCGGTTGTAATGACAGAATGGGACTGCTGAAGATGTGTGAGGTTGAACATGACGGATACAGGTATTCGCCACGCCATCTGTTGCTCGCTGGGCAGATTCCTCCACTCGTCGGAATGGGTGGCGTCGCCACGGTTGACCATTGCAGCATAAGCAGCACACGTTGCGCTGGCGAGCAGACTCGAGTCTGAGAACGTGACAGACATCAGCCAAATGAAACGGCGGCGTACAGGTCGAATTCGCATGCTCTGGCATATACAAAGGAAGGTATGATAGTCGTTCTGTTCAGTAGGCGGCCTTGAAGGACTGCTGTTTCAATTATATAGCGCATCTACCGCCGTGGTGAGTATGCCGCGACGGGACATGCGATGGGCGACGTACGTTGTTCCAGCCTAACCAGAGGCTGTAATCGCGTGCATAAAACCCATCCGTTTTGGCGACCATGTCGGCGAGATATCTCAGCTCTCGCTCTTCGGGGCTTAGAGCGCTCTCGGCTGGATGTTGGACAGTCTCGTCCGACCATACGACCTCCTCGCCCAACGTGGTCTGGGCAGGGAGGGATCGACAGAGGAACTGAACTTCGGCGCTTTGTCCTATAATCGACAGCCCAAATCCGACGAAGACACCAAGCAAGATTGCGACGCCGACGAGAGAAGAAGCGCGCGAGCCGTGGCCTCTAAAGACTTTTAACATGGCTGTTGTTTATCAGTGCCGACGAGCCAGGCGTAATGGGGGGGGAGGAAAATAAAATAGTATCGGGGGAACAGATAGCTATGAGTGAATAGCATTTGGTCTTCCATGCGCCCGGCAAAGCAACCAGCCTATGCATGCCAACGCCTTCTGAATAGACTCCGACCGGGTAGGTGGATTGAGATGCTCCACGGATGGATGGATACCTCCATCCGTGACTGCGGAACATAGCAGTGTACAAAGATCAACTGATATCGTCTGTGTTGTGTGCCAGTGCGCCAGAGGCTCAACGCCAGTATCAAGTCCTTTCCATAGGCTATCCATGCGGCAACGTACCAGAGCTCAAGATTAAAAAATCAATGCCAACATCTCAGGATCAATTGGCTTCTTGGTGCGAGGCGAGCAGAGTTGGCATGTGTCATGTCACCGGAATCTTTTTTTATTCAGAATGACATATCTGAACGCCAAAACACTTTATTTACGTAATATGACAGGCTCGCTAGCACTTACGTCATCGAAACCATTCGCAGAAAGGTCACGTGCCCATACCAGAAAGTCAGATTTTCTTCGGCTCGTCCACTGGTTTTCTGTTTTCCAAGATCTCTACCCATTTCCTTGGGAACCAGCCTTCTCTACCATCGCGTGTCCGTCCTCTCCACCACTCACTCTCCACCTCCAGCCGTGGATCCACCTCCATTCCTGTCGTAGGATCCAACTTGCCCATGATCGCAACGATCTCGTTCTCCTTCAGGGCGAGTTCAGAGGGTGACGAAGGAGTGAATGGGTACAGTGCTCGAGCAAACGAGAGCATGGATGGTTCCAGTGGTCCAAGCTGGCCACCAAGCTGGCCCTTTTGCTGCTGCTGGGCACGCTCGTTGAGAATCTTGATCAATTTTGACATGGCATATGGAATCCCGATGATAGCGAGGAAAAAGACGACAAGAGGCTTTTTACTTGGCTTCGGTGCAGCCGGACCAAGAGGGCCCTGGACGGGACGCCCATTGACAAACTCCCTGAACTCGCTCTGCATCGGCGATCTGCGCTTCCCAGTGATGAGTTCTTTCATCCATCTCATGAGTCCAAACAGCCCAAGCACACTCCCCAGCGCATTCCGCAGATGACTGAACTGCTCAACGACACCAACCATGGCAAAGAACGAACTGTGTGTGGCCATAAATGTCGACTCGAGCATCTGCGCGACGCCCGTAAAAGTTTGCACGATGGAATGGAGGAGGGAAAACGTGTGTTGCGTGGTTGCTTCAAGAGTTTGGGAGAGAGAAGGATTGTTGGGATCCATACCGGGGTACATGCCCATCCCGCTGTACATGTTGTTCATTCCATATCCTCCGTATCCATACCCACCCATCCCACCATAGCCCAGACCTCCCCCGTACAAAGTATTTCCATATGACGGGTATGTCGACCCAAATCGAGAGTACGGAGAGTATGGAGAAAGGGAGTTGTATGGCGAAGCGGTTGTCGTATACGGTGTGGCGGACAACATCGTCGGGCGGATAGGGACAGGAGGTACGGGGGATGATGTCGGGGCGGTTGACGATGTCGACGCTATTGTCGTCGGTGGCAGCGACGACATGGATGAAGCCGAGGGGTCTGCACTCGCTTGCTCCCATGGCTTTGGCGGAGACGCCATCGTCGTCGCAGACAAGGTTTCGTGGGAAATTGCTGATGTTGGTGGGCCACCCGACTCGAGGGCCTTTATTCACCATCATTTATTTGGCATTACCAAACGGGCATACCGCAATCAGCACACGAGGTCGTGGTATTTGGAGCAAACGACGGCTAGCAGTAACTACTCATCCCAGAGACGCACAACGCTGTCAAGGACACGAGTGGCGGAATCACCAGGGCTCACATGGCCCATGACACGAGTCAAGCCAAACCACCCAGAGCTTTTTTTCAACAAGCCTGAGATGTATACAGCCCATAGAGATCGTCGACGAATTGCTTGTTCGTCTGTGATCACAAAACACGTTAAGTGGACGCAGCACACAGACCAGAAACACAGAGGGAGAGAACAGAGACGCACGTATATCAAGGACAGGACCTCGGTGACAAAGTCCTTCCTCGATAGATTTCTCAGGTGATCGGCATTGTCCTGTGACGCAAGCAAGGTCAAGAGCGCCGACTGTGCACCGTTGATATTGATCTTGGGCGGGTCACGAGCCAATTTCGGGACGGCATTATTGGTGCACTCGGGTTGTGCAGGTCGCTTTTCTTTCCCGTTTGGCTTGCCTACTGGGGGTCCGGGGACAGCAGAGACCACACGTGTTGGAGCAGGAACATCCCAGCTCTTCTCGATCTCTTCTCGTTCCTTCTGCTGATCCCTTTTCGCTCGTCTAGACTTCTTGCCCTTAGCCGCGTGTTTCCCGAACGCATCTGGATCGCTCAGAGCGCTTGTATCTGCAAAGTCAAGCTCAATAACATCCGAGTCAGTTTCAATGAGCGGAGGCCGTGGGTATGGCCAGAGCTCCGAGTCGGTCTCGAATGGCACGAGTGGTCGAGACTTCGGGGGATTCTTGGAAGATGATATAGAAGCGGAATTGACATGAGGTTGGGGGTAGATGGTAGGCGTCGATTCCGGGTCTGCAGAGGTCACGACCGTGGACTTAAAGCCAGAAGACGTTTGAGGTTGCACATGAGAAGAAGCGGTATCAACGTGTGTATTCTGCTGCTCAATGCGTGCAACTGTCAGCAGATCGCTGACTTGGTTAATATTGGAACCGAAGCCTCGTAAGGCAGGACGAGGGGTGACATCCCCCAGAATACGAGTCCCAGGCTTTCCACCTTCGTTGTCACTCGTGCATGTCATAGGCAAGGAAAGTTGCGGAATAGACGCTGTAAAAGATCCAGGCTCCGACGCGCCATCATCGCTCGCCTCGTTGTCACCTTCATATCGTACAGATGAAGCGCGGGAGGGTGGAAGACCTAGAAGGGTAGATATGACCTCTTGGTTGAGAACTTGTGGGAGAGCAGTGGAGGTTGGTTTGGGGGAGAGGATGTGAGGATCTTGTAACAAAGAGGTGGGAGGCAAAGACTGAGGGGGGCTGAAATGTGATGGATTACGGTTGTTGTGTGATATAGATTGGGAAGCAGTACAGTGGGGAGAGATAGTCGAAATACCGCTGCGAGATGCAGCACGCGGCGGAGGTGGAGGTGGAGTTGCGGAGGCAAAGATGGTGTCTAGGAGTGCAAGACCACGAGTGGGTGCGGATACAGTCGAAGACGATGGTGGAGGCACCGACATGGTCCTCGGCGGACCCGAGATGCTGGCCAGTAGGCTGGCGGCCGTCGTCTCTGATCCACCAGTCCCGCCGGACGACTGCGCCTGGGATGGAGTTGTGAGTTTGGCGAGAAGTCTGTCAAGTCCTGATGAAGCATGGAGAGTAGCAGAATTGGATGAGACTAGACGATCATCCTCCTCTCCTAACTCTGAGATACTATGTATGCTGCCGTTATTCGATGCACTTGACGCAGAGCGAGCATGATGACCGTGTTCTACACGGGACTAAGTGACAGGAAGTCGTTTTTGCAGAACAACTTACCGCTCGTTCTAGGGGTTGATCGAAAGCTTGGGGGAGGGGGTCGGTCTGGACCGTACCTGAACTCGACGGGGTATGGCAAATTGTTCTTGATGTATTCGTGTAAGCTATCGATATCGAGAGTTAAGACGAATACGGAGATGTCCCAGGGAACACGCACCGCATCACGACATCAGTCATTGGCTCCCGTGCATCCGTGGCAAAGCACCACAGGCCGACTGTTTGGGAGCGTCCCTTGTCGGCGTCATGGAGCATTTCGGGGTCAGCGATAGAGAATTCAGGTGCAAATTTAGTGGCGGGGCCATCCCGTATGGATAGCGGGAGCTTCGAGCGGGCTTCTGCTAATCGACGGGCGGTAAAGTCGGGGTAGTGACGCATCATGAGATAGCTTCCATGTACACCGACGCTGTCTTCTGGATACAGTCGCTGGATGTAGTCTTCCATTCCGACACGGTTCATAATATAGAGACCATATGGTGGATACGAGTCACTAGCGAGAGGTATGAGGAGAAGGAGAGAAGGGACGATGTGGATGATACCGTTCGTAGAGAAACATGCTTCCCTCGTAGCCCTGTTTCTCCCACTTGTCGCCGTTATGATGATACACACAGACATGACTGAATTGGTCGAATATGGATACAATGGAGGAATCTCTTCTGCGGATGACATTCATGTTGGAGACGTATCTGGAGGCTGGGGACATTCCGGGAGTAGGAGGAGGAGATACGACCTGGCGGTGGGACGAGGCATTGCAAAGGGACGAGTTGGAACGGGATCGGCGAGGAGGACCCATGCTGGTCGAAAAACAAGACACGATGGGCGACCCCCCCTATTGGGGGTTCTTTGCTCTCCCTCGACACACTCACGTGATTGGACGCGAGCGCGCTTATTTGGCCTTGTTTTGTGTAGCTAGTTGAAAACGGCAGGAGTTGGCTTGCAGTCTTCTTCTTCATCGACACGATGATACCCGTAAGTCCTCGTCCAACTCTCCGGGATCATGCTAAACACCTCCCAGACACGCCGTATAACGCGCGCTGCGGCATCGACCCACAACGAAAACGCTACATCTCGTCCAATGACCCGCTCCAAACCCTCGTCGAAAGGTCCATCCATAGCCACTGTCCACACTCGCGCAACTGCACCTACTGCTGCCTCGAGGGCAAAGGCCAATGAGAACGACGTCGACCCTGCCGCACAAGGCAAGCGCAAGCGTGATGCACTCGCTCAGGTCCCAAAGAACGCCAACAAACCCAAGTCCGCGCTCGCCCCCAAGGACGTCAGGGGGAAACCCAATGATCTCCCTTCTGCCAAGGCAAAATTCGATGGTGTCGTTATCAAGTCAAAAGCTCCCCCATCCACCGGTGGCCGGCAGCCGTTGTCTACCGTCGCTGCAACGCGCCGTGCTTCCAAGGCCACTACTGCCCAGCCCCAAGTGCGTCCCCTGGCCAGTGTAAAAGAGAGTGTACCCCTTGCATCTGTGCACACTGACGATGTCATGGCTGTCGACGTCGTCCCTCCTGCCCCGCCAGCGGCTCTCAAAGCTGCCAATCGTCCCCCTGTGGTGACCGTGTCCCACCTCGTCAAGCAAGAGGTACAGCGTGCAGACTACTCAAAGCGAAACTCTTCCCATCTGAATGTCAAGGCCAATGTCCGTGAAGAAGACGACAACCGCGTCTTCAAGAAACGGCGAACTTCGTCCGATATTCCTGAAGAGGCAAAATTGGTTGAAGAGCAGGACAATCACAATGCTCAAGTGGCTACCCTACTTGATGTGGACGTCGAGAGTGAGCCAGAAGCTGACCCAAACGGTCACGAGTGGGACGACCTTGACGCTGAAGACGGCGATGACCCTTTGATGGTTAGCGAATACGTAACGGAGATATTCGAATACATGAAACATGTCGAGGTATCTTCCTGTCATGTCGGCAGTCTGCAGCTACCTGACTTGTCTCCCACAGCTCATCACCCTCCCTAATCCCGACTACATGTCAAGTCAGAAGGAGCTTGCGTGGTCAATGCGAGGCATCCTGCTCGACTGGCTCGTCCAGGTTCATGCTCGCTTTCGTCTCCTTCCTGAGACGTTTTTTTTATGTGTTAATATCATTGATCGCTTCCTGTCGGCGCGGGTTGTGTCGCTTGCCAAACTTCAATTAGTTGGGATTACGTGCCTCTTTGTCGCCTCCAAGGTAGAGGAGATCGTGGCACCTTCTGTATCCCACTTTCTTCACTGTGCCGACTCCTCATATTCCGAGTCCGAAATCCTACTCGCCGAGCGCTATGTGCTGAAGACGATCGACTGGAACTTATCTTTCCCGAATCCAATGCACTTCCTCCGGCGTATCAGCAAGGCCGACGACTACGATGTCAAAGCTCGAACCATCGGCAAGTACCTCTTGGAGGTCGGTACGCTTGAATGGCGACTATTAGCTACTCCTCCGTCGTTGTTGGCCGCTGCTTCGATCTGGTTAGCGCGGCTAATCCTTGGTAACTATAAATGGGTGGGTGTATACCTGTGCGCATTAAATGTTTACTGATTTCTTTTGCCAAGACCGCAAATCTGGCACACTACTCTTCCTATGCCGAGAGTTCCTTGCTTCCCACCGCGAATCTGATGTTGAACTACATACTAAAGCCCATACGACATGAGTCATTTCACAAGAAGTATGCTGGTAAACGCTTCTTAAAGGTAAGTCGTTCCGATGATATCGGGTAACCGACTTATAATCGCATGCAGGTAAGTATCTGGGTCCGCCAGTGGGCGCTTGAACGATGGGAGGAAAGCACACAGGTGGCGTTGATGGACGATCTTCCGAAACTGAAAGCTCTATGTCGGGCTGATCACGAACACCTGGATGTATTTGCTGAGAATGGTGGTGTTGATGGTATCGAGGATGACTCGTAGCTGCAGGCCGCCATCAGTCTCATTAACCCTCCCCCTCGCAAGAATCTAGAATTACTCCATCGCATATTCATGGACACCCTACAATCGACTCATCCGTGTGCATCCTATTTTCCTATCATCACGATCACGCAATACCTGTCTTATCTGCAACCGAGAATATCCTCGTCAATGCCTCGTTTCATTACTCGTTATGTCTCATTGGCTTATGCCTATTTCCATGCAAGCTCCCCGTCGGACGGTGTGGTCCTGTCGTTTTGTTGGCTATCCTCGATTCATCGCCACTCCTCTCGGTTTCGTGATGCAACATTGCTATCGTCTGGAGTTCATTTGTTATGCTGCTATTGATCTTTGCGTACATCAGTCTCGTCGCCATTGATCTTTGTCTTGCGCTCCCGTCGTCGCTTGCGATCGTCGTTCGTTGTGTTGTTCAAGCGATACTCAACCTCCCAGTCCGGCGTGTCTATTTGTGTTTATGGTCTCTCTTTTCTTGCATATCCTTGGGGCTTTCTACGGATACCTTTCTTTGTGGCGATTGACGAGGTGTACCTTTAGCAAAACTGAATAATAATGTCATGTGCAATCACTCGGCTGCAGTCTCGTGCATCTCTTTCAGCGGGTTTGCGGGGTCGTGAAACTACCTGGCATTCAGACAACTCACCTTGGCCAGGGAAGAGCACTGTGGGGTGTTTCACCATCCACAACTTTAAACCTTGGGGACCTGATACTGTCGATTATTTCTATGAAACAGTGTTGGGATTCGGCCGCTACTATTGTCCACAGCAAGTTTCGCGACCTTGGAAACGACACAACCCTTCCTGGGTCTGCTCTTGACTTTAAACCCCTGGCGAAACCTTGACTTGACTCGATTCGGAAGGTGTATAATACCGTAGTGCCACCTGCAAGTTGACTGCTGCTAGAGGTACTTTTATATTGACACACCAACGGAGGCGGAAAGAGTGGTAGAATACTGCTACATCCAGGTCGTGACTCGATCCCTTGGGCAAAAGTGGCGCGAAAAGCGTTAACGCTCTGCCCTCGCTCGTGCCCCTCACGCTTTGTATCATGGAAAGGGGTGAAGGTAATTGCCCTACGACCAGATCTCATCTGAGCATCCACACTATACACTGTAGTAGATGCCACCCTTGGCACCCACTAACTAGGTTATCGCCGTCCGCAGAGGACTCAGAGCAGCACAACCACTAGAATCCATCCTTTCTTTGTACTTTGTGATATGCTGTGCCCCTTGTCAACAGGGTACGTGCCTAATGTTTCACCCCACTCCTTTGGGGATTGCCTGTTCCCAGACTTGTTTCCCTGGGCGTTAACATGAAAGAAGAATCTCTTTGAGCGCTATGTGCCCCTCTCCCCGAATTCCAAGGTCCTTCAAAGCTCAGTTTTCATTCTCATGAAGAAGACTTGGGTGTTATAGATAGCTCGATCTTTGTCCTCGAGAAGATGGAGAGTCTTCAGCCTTTTGCTCCCTTCGACCTCATTACCCTAGTATCCTGACTCTAGATTACAAGGATCCTGACGTTGTGTTCGATTCCCCATTGTCTGAAGTGGAGGAAATCGGTATCAAACTTGCTGATACGCCATTTCCCGATGTCGAGACGATAGACTCGGAAACTTCGCAGCTTCATTTTCATAACAGCCTCCAATCGCATCGGCGAATGTTTCGTACCCTTGAGATCAACGACCACTTCGGAGGTCCTCACGTCATCGCGCAATCTGTGCCTCTGCTTCACTGCGGCTTGCCACCCTCAAAATTTACTTGAATTAGTTGAGTTCAATCTTGATACTCATTACATGTTCAAGGAACTCGGTGTCGAAGCCTTGGAAGCGGAATGGACGAATCTATCTCTAGCGTCGCCCCTCGGCCGCCTTTGCGAACCTGCGATCAGGTTGCAGAACCAGAACCCTCCCCCTCCTGCCCGACGTCGACCAACTGGCAACCTTGGCCTGCAGTTGACCACTGCCAGAGGTTCTGCGACTGGAGTGTAGATCGAAAGGATGACCCCTGGCGTCGACCAAGTACATCACCCTGTGCGAGTTGCTAGCGCTTATCATGGGCTGTCCGAAACTCTGCCCACGCCGATCAATGTCAAGGATGTCCCGATGAACGCCAGTGTGGATAGATGCAACACCACAATCAAAGAGCCTGAATTCCTCGATTCATGTCTCTGCACACACGTTGAAACACACATTGAAAAAGGGACTACACGTCCGAACCTCACCGGCGCCATGCCGGTAACCCACTCACCTCAGAATATGAGAAGCCTTGAGGCAGCAGAGTCGTACACCAGGGGGTAATGTTTAGGTTACGCATCAGTATTTCGGTAATCTTGCTTGCGTCTTCCTTCATCGTACGCGTTCCTACTCTCAGATGTCTAGAATATGGAATCATGATGCGGCTATATCCACTGTCATACTCACATCAGAACGTTTGAATTCGGAGGTCGTTACTTACATCACTAATATACATGGCCAGCAGGAGTCATTCTTGCCAGACACCAGTAGCTCTTCTAGGATGATCCTCCGTAGCATCACATGTCTCAGTTCCCTCGTGTTCGAGCAGCGTCTCGACGTCGGCGTGATTGATTGCCTCTCGATCACCCTCGAACACTTTTCAAAGATCAAAATCAATGACATGGTTGTGAACATATCCCCCACAAGAACATGGACGCCACTTACAGAATGTCAGCTCCTCGAGTGTGCGCCCAGACGTCTCAGGGAACATAAAGTACACAAACACCACCTGAAACCCATTCCACACACAGTACCTAGCGTCTTTCAGGCACCCGTTCATTGGTGTAAGTAGAGAGCAGCTCACATGATGTACCATTTCCAGCCTTTCGTACCACCGCTTTCATCACCATAAAGAAGG
>JBBPJS010000222.1:0-20486 GCA_038088835.1 Singerocomus rubriflavus
ACCACAATTTGTCTCTGCCTTCACTTCCAATCTCTGCAAGATGTTGAACATTTCTCAGAAGATCTCCACTATATACCATCCTCAAACAGATAGTCAGACAGAATGTATTAACCAGGAGTTGCTTGCATACCTCCATACTTTTGTGGCTAAAAAGCAAGAGCAATGGCTTGATTGGATTAAGTTAGCTCAATTTCATCACAATAATTCTCTCTCTACTGCCACAAAAGCAACACCCCTCTCTATCACCCATAACTATGCTCTGCAACTTGGTTTCAAATCTGCAGGCAGTGGTTTTGAATTGAAATGTGCAAAGGCATATGCAGAAGTAAAGTCAGCTCTTAAAGAAGCATGCACTAAGATGCTTAATGCTCCACATTCCCCTATAAGCTTTACTCCTATCATTAGCCAACAGGTTTGGCTATCTACTGATAATCTTCACCTTTTATATTCCACCCAAAAGCTTACACAGAAATGGTTGGGCTCATATAAGATTCTCGAGATCTTGCTGAATGCTTTGCATTTGGACCTCCCAAAACAACTTAGGATTCATCCAGTTGTCAACATTTCTCATGTTAAGCCATATTATGACACTTTGCCTGGTCAACTGATTTTGCAACCAGATGCAATTGTTGTTACACAGGAAGGTGATGAGGAATATGAAGTTGACCATATACATGCTTCTTGCATGCATAATGGGTCTCTTCAATATTTGGTACATTGGAGGGGTTGGGATGATTCAGATGATACTTGGGAACCTGCTAGTCATTTGCAAAATGCATCTGAGGCAATTGCTAAATTTCACAGGTTGAATCCTTTAGCTCCCTGTTACGCTTGGCCCGGGTAGGGTCGAGCGTAGCCCTTGCAAGAACGAGGTAAGCCTGTCGAGTGACTAGGGGATCGTACCGAGGTTCCCTTAGACGAAGGGAGCACTGAGGAGCCTTGCTTGTGGGTAGCAAGGGACTTAGGGCGAGGGGGAGACTTAGGGAACCTTGAACTAGCCAGCAAACTAATGTTGCAAACGCTAGGTAAGACAAGGGAGAACTAAGCTAAGGTATCGTATGTAAAGCGAAGCTTTATATACGTATTCCAACTGCGCACAGACCATGATATAGGGTAGGTGCGGGAAAGGACGTTAGCTCGGTAACGAATGGGAGTGAGTTGTCAAAGGGTGCGGGAGTCCGCTGTCAGAGTGAAACGCGTTACGGCTGTCAAGGTGGAGTGACAGCTGTCGATCAAAAGAAGAATGGAACGGAAGCAATAGACGTGTCGATCAAGTTACCATGCTGTGCGTGGAAAGGAAGATCTGAAGATGAAGCACAGTTTAGGCGTGAAGTAAGGCAATGCCCGGGTCGACACCGGGGACGTGGAGACCAATGGAAAGCGAGGAAAAAGAGTAGGAATCGAGCGTACGGGTAGAAACGTAACAGAATTATGCTGTGGTTGTGAAGAGGAAAATCATCATCCAATAAAGGACTGACAATTAACCAGTTGTAAAGGGCGGTGGGAGGGCATGGTTAATCAAGGCAATATTCGATGGAATGCAGTGCTTGAGGGCAAACTCAAAGAATAATATCCAGGACATTCCAATAGCTCTTGAGACCCAGTTTCATACTTGATATGGATAAACTGAGAGTTCTGTGTATGGCTGGAAAAGAGAAGGTGAATAGAATTCCATATATTTTAATGGAAAGCATATGACAAAAGATGTGGAAGGGTTTTGAGGATGTTCTTGCCAAAACCTATAAAACCAAGAGGAAGAGACTAAATAGTTTTCATGTCATATTCAGGACTTTTCTGTAAAGGGTGAATGATAGAGAGTTTGATGCAGAATGTCAAAGAGGATGTGATAAGACCTTTCATTGCTGATTGGAATCAGATAAGAGAATGATAAGTTTGAGTGATCTGCCAAATTATAAAATCAGGGGAAACACAATAGCCTTTTATAGACTTGCTTATGTCTAAGACACTTTAGAGTCTTATCCAGGACTAAAGCACTTTATAGTCATACTGAGGACTTCAAAGTACTTCATTGCAGATGACTGTGATATTCCTGAACAGCATCATCATTGAATCCATAAATGATTTCATAGTTTAGAGTCTTTGGCTAGACAATGCATTTCTTTAAGATCTTTAGCTAGACTGGGGATTCAGATAATATCTTGAACTTGAAAGAACTTCTTTGTTATTTTGATCTTGTTCTTGATATATTGTCAATAGTGGCTTTCTCTATATTTCAGGGAATAGATCTTCTAGGTTACTACTTCTCACTAACTTCACCATTTGACTAGCTACTAATTCCTTTGAGCTTCACTTATTGGATCAAGGAGAGAAAAAACAAGATGGTATCTTGCAAGTGTGGGGATGCAGGGTACTTTTCTTTTCTTGACTTTACTTGACTTTTGGTAAGAGCCTCACTTCTTCATAGAGATGAATAACATCTTCCTAATATCTTGTGTAGTCTTGAAAGTACTTTTCCCTTAAGCTTGATATGAGAGAAAGATGGAGATTTCTGGATTATGCACTAGGGGAAATTCCAAAGACCTAGAGAATAATCTGAGTGGTGACAGAGGATACTGCTGGATACTGATTTTGCCAACTTGATCAGGTGATAGTTTATAGTCTTTCCAGACTCTAGGCAGTTTATTGATATGCTGATCTAGATAGATTTAAGTCATTCCAGACTGTACTGTAGTTTATAGTCATTGCAGACTACATAGAAAGCTTTGATATCATTTCTGCAATTGGTTTTTTTGAAAGGAACATGTTTATCCTCATGTCTGAGCTGAAAGTTTTTTTTTTTATAAGTATTTTGTAGAGTTTCTTTTATTCTTTTGATCTTTTATATATTTCTTTTCTGATTTTTAACAAGGATGCAGCAAGAGTAAAAAATGGAAACATAATTGAGGAGTGGTTTTCAATCTTGAATAATTGAAAGCCTTGATAGTCAATGAAACTTTAGTTGTAATGATAGAGTATCTTGAACTTCAATCTTATTCTTGATCTAAAACATTTCCTAAAAAAGAGAAAACTAAAAAGAAAAATAAACCTTTTTAATTCTTGTTCAGAAATGAATAAGTTTCTGTTCATCTTAGGAACTGTTTAACAACTCTATGTTGACTATGTTTCTGTTTGATAGTTAGAACTAATGATTGTTGAGTGAACAACCACCAGAAAGTTTTTAATGTCTGCTTCAAGACAATTGTAAACTTGATTTTTCAAATCTTTGGGTATGGGCCTCACTTTCTTGCAAACAAATAACAGATGCCTTGGATCTTTATGAATCTTGTAAGCAAATTCCCAGTTTGACAACAAGATGGATTGTTGAAGCGATTTAATGACTAAAGCTCAAGTCAGGAGTTTGAACAGTTTCTAAATATGTTTAGATTCTAACAATTGCCTTGTTATGACCACCAGAAAAGTTTAATGATGTTTCAGTCATGTCTTCTTCTTGATCCAATTCTTTTTTCCATTGTAGACCTCACTTTTATGAAGATGAATAATCTTATGATCTCACTTTTCATTGAACAAATAATTGTACACCAGATAATTGAACCATTGAACCTTGAAGAGAACTTTCACATTTAAAGACTGTGTGAATTGTCTATAACAGTTTTTGTACTTGTTCAGATACTAGAGGTAGATGTTTTTAAATCATGTCTAGAATCTGGATAAGTTTCTAATTGTTCCAGGATCTTTACAAAGACAGATGTCAATGAAACAGTTTAATGTCATGTTGGACACCTCTTGACTTTGACAACCTAATGCCTTGGCCTTAAGTTGCACGTTTCAGTTCTGTGCACATTGAATGTTAATGAGAAAAGAAAAACTTGATAAAATCTTTGAAATAAATTTCTTTATCATGATTTGACTTATCCATACTAATGGGGTGCCTTGATATCTGATATCTTCATTCATGATCTTTCAGAGCTATGGTTCTTGATTCCATCTGAAGTCCTATTTCAACCCAAACTTCCCATAGGCATTTCTCAGTCAGATATCTTCAACTTTGACTAACTGGGCATATGGCTTCATCACTTCTTGAGTCTGAAAAATTCTTGGATCTTTCTTGTATGTCTTCTCTAATCCTTGCTTGTGATATGTTTTAACATCATATCAGAACAGAGCTGTAAAGAGAAATGAGAAGAGTTGGATGTAGATGTCAATGGTGGGAGAATGTCATTGAGGAAGTAATAAAGGAACAGAAAGGGATCGACACAGTCAAAAAGAATCTTGAGAAGGTACTTTGTTAACCATCTTGCTACCAGAACTTCTTCTTTGATAGAGACTTTATAAAGAGATCAAATATTACCACAGAATTAAATAACCATTCTTTTTAGTTCATTGGCTGAGCTCTTTTGGGGAGATCCTGTGAATGAATGCTTAATGTGTCTCAATTGTAAGTGTACTGAAGGAAGAGTTCTTGAGTGGCAATGTGAGCAGTTCTTGAACAAAAGCCTAGTATGGCATGCAATCTGGTCTTATTAACCCAGCCATCTTGAAGGACATGTTTGATGCCTGTTAAGTTTTTGTAAACTCTGGTTGACCAACCTCTATTTGATTCTATCTTCTTTGTCTTTAGAAACATGAAGTTTCACTTTGTCTTATACAAAACAAATCTTTGGATTGGACTTCTTTTGGAGCTTGCTTTCACAATTCCATCAAGGTCTGTACTCTATAACCCTTGGCTTCAGCAAGGTATTTTGATTTTATACCAATCTTTAGATAAGCTTTTTTGACAAAAGGAGTGACTTTGATTTGTGAAAAAGATCTTCAACTTAGGAATGATTATTGAACAAGTGTTGTATGGAAATCATTGAAGGGTATGTGGAAAGAAGGTCATATCATTAAAGTACTTGTAGCAGGACACACTCTAGATTCCTGTAATTATGGTGACCAGAGCAAAGGGCTCAATAGTCAGTATTCTAATGGCTCTGCAGCTGTGCTATTGTATGACATCATAAGCATCAATATGAATCTGGAGTTCAGTGTGAAGATGTATGCAGGTATAATCTGTTGTTCCATGAAAGTCATTAGAAGTTGTTCTTGGATGGGGAATGTGACCTCTTCTGATCACAGGCTGGTAAGCAGCCTAATCCAAGTGTTGCAGAATCAAAAAGTTATGCTACTCTGCCAACTAAACCCAACAACCCAGCAGACAACCAGGATAAATAGTATGGGGCTAAACCTTCTATATTGGATAAGAGGAATGGTGCTAGGACAGTGGAGATCTTCAGATAAAGAAAAGGACAGCGTGTTGGGGGGATCTGCTATATTAGAAACTCCAGAACTACTCTTGCAAGTCCTTGATAACCACTAGACTATTGCACTAGAGTTCTGTCTTTCTCCTAATATCTAAGACCTAATGTCAAAGGCATAATCATGTTCAGCTCTTGGGGCGAGGATTCTAAGCCTTGGATAATTGTGTAGCTGTTGACCAGGTTGCTATTCTTGAGAATGAGGGTGGTGTCACCATAAACAGTGGATATGTTTAATAACCCCAACTGTGTTCCAACTAGAATAACAATGTTACTAGTGGCTTAAGTTATCTAGTACTGAGAACATTAATATGATAAGATCCACACAGCAATGCTAGCCTCTCAGGATTGCAGGTATAACATCAGTAATCAGTATGATGAATAATTATGTGTTGCAGAACCAAAGAGTTCCGTCTACCCAACCACATAACCTAACCAACCTGGCAGATGACCAGAGAACACTACAATGAGTCCTACGAGATATCATCTGGATAAGAGAGTGCTAGACAGCAGAAAATGGGGAACGGGATAAAGAAGAGGACTGAGGTAGGAACATCTTTATAGATAAACTCCAAAACTACTCTTGCAAGTCCTTGATAACCAACAAACTATTGCATCGTGGTTCTGTCTTCCTCCTAATACTAATACCCTATGGTACTAGCATAATTGTGGTCGCACCTTGGGGTAAGGATTCTGATGCTTGGATAATTGCATGACTGTTAACCAGGTTGTCATCCTTGAGAACGAAGGCAGTGTCACTGTAAATATGTGAGTCTGTTCTGATATGGTTAACCCCAATGTATGTTCCAATGAGAGATGCTTTGCTACTCATGGCTTAAATATCTGTGAACTAATATTCTATATGATAAGACCTGCACGGCAACGATAGCCTCTTGAGGTCACAGATATAACATCAGTAGTCTAAATGATGAGGGACTATGTCACATGATCTTTAGTATTTCTGGTATGATTCTTGATCCAAAGAATGCATTCCATTCTTCTCTGTTACTGGGATCTGTATGAGTGCTTGAATGAGTTGGCTTGCTGGCCTGATGTTGGCAGTATGATGTTGTGAGGATATGATATGATGGAACAATAAGGGGAGGAGGGGAGGTTTAGCTTTATCTCCAGATGTGCCTTACTCCTAGGAATCCAATGAAGGACTGGTAGGCAAATAGCTGTCCCTTATTTGAGTTAACATTACTAGGCCACCACTAAGGGCAGGGTAGGAGAGGTAACAAGTGGATTAGGCTGGGGGAATAGCCCTACTCATAACCCCACTACTTATACATTACAGGAATGTGCACAGACCATGCTATACACTAGGATCTAGAGTATACAGGATTAATGCTATAGGCTATACTATATGAAAGGGTAGTGTCCATGAGTGAAAGGTTAGGCATTCATATAAAATGGGAAGATAAAGAGCGGATATGAATGCAGGGTGTAAAGTAGAATGAAAGATTGATCACAAGGTGTGAAAGATCTGAAATAGTAATTGTGGCAGAGATCATCAAGATTCTGCAGGGTCATGATTGAGATTGATATCTTAATAGGAGATCATACTGATTGGATGGTAAGGGTGGAGATAAGGAAGGCATGAAAGTCTTGAGGATGTGGGCAGATCTATAGATGATCAGTAAGGGGTTATGAAGGAAAGGAAGAGAGATTAAGAATGTGATCATAGTAATAGAAGTGATGGTGTGAAGAGAGGGCAAGAAGATCACATGATCAGAGAAGTCATAAGATAATAGAATACTTGTACCCATTATTATAACATTGTACATTTCCTTTACACTTTTTCACTTTTTCTTTATCTAATCTCTCAATCTCTTGATCTAATCTTTTTATCTTATCTTCATCACATGACTGATCATATGATCAGGCCTAGATCAATGATATCATGCTTGCAGGCTGCCTCATGGGCATAGCTTTTTTAATCTCTGTTTATGAAAGAAGCCTTCTTTTTATTTCCATTGCTTCTTTCCTTCTCTTCCATTTTGATGCCTTGAGGCATTAATCTCCATTACTTCTTTTCACACCTTATCTATGATGTCACCTGGTCTGTACACATTGTAAAGTAGTATATATATGGGGTATATTGCAACTAATCCCCCTTAGTCTAATCCACTTGAATATTTATCTTCTAGTAAGGTTGAGTCCTTAAGAATATTACTCCCTACACACTACTACCATTCTACCTCTGTGTCTTTGTGGACTTTGTGGCAAGACCCTGCACAATGTCTGCATAGCAAGCTCTAGTTGTCGCTGCTCAAGATTTTCCAGAAGTATAGCTGTTTTCTAGGTGGTGTAACACTTGGATTAGACTTTCTTACATGCCCAGTCTTCCTTTGTAATTAGTGTCTACCCCCTTATCCAATTATTTGTTGTTGTGCCACTTCATTGATTCCAATAACCATCTGGTCCAGACCAATGTTGAGCTTGGCCTCTACTCGCACTATCCAATTGAAGCCACACCTTTCTTAGGTTGACCTGAAGAAATAGTGGAACCTGTCATACCAAACTCTCCTACCCCTATCCCTGAACATTTTTACAACTATATTGACTACTCCAACCCCTTCTCCCATGAAGATCTCACAAATGTAACTTATTACGTTTTATCTGAACCACAAGAGTTTAGTCAAGAGTGGATCAAGTGGTGTCTGAAAGCTAAGTTTACAATTGTCAGGCAGAAATACTTTGAGCATCGAGAAGAGGAGAGATTAGCTAAGATTGAAGCAAAGGTCACTCATTATGAAACAAAGCTTAAGGCCTTGAAGAAGAAGAAGGTTGAGCACAAGAAGAAAGTTCTTGTTTATACTACTAAACATTGCTATAACCTTCATTCCTACCCATATGCACTTAGGTCTCTGGGCCCTATAGCCTAGAATATTTTTTCAATACACACTTCGATCCTTTTGCTTCATATTGAGGGACTCTGGATCCTAATAATGATTCTAACTCTCCTATAAATACTCCCCACTACTCCCCACCAGCTTCACCTACTCCCACAGCACCACCAAATATGTCTACATAACAACAACTCACTAATATCTTGAACCATTTGGTTCAGCTTATGCTCAATATAAACTCACAATCTCATCAAAAAGATGTGATGAAGAAAATTGCTGATTCAGGTAACTGGGATGGTAAAAGAGAAAATTTATGTCTTTGGTTAACCAAGGTCCATGTATGGCAAGATGTGCAGCAATGGAGATCTGATAAACTCCATTGCATAGTGGTTCTCTCTAGATTTGAGGGAGGACAAGCAGCTTTATTTGCATACCTCGAAATTGAAGAATGTATGTGTTACGCATTGGCCGGGTAGGTCAATGAGTAGCCCTTGAAAGACTAGACCGGGTCAAGAGTCAAGTACAAGAGAGTGGAGGGCATATCATATAGCACTCCAGCAAAGATTCCCTCATCAATGAGACAAGGGTCAGGGGTTGCTGAGTCGTAGGGACAAGGCACTTGGGATGAGGGAAGAGCAAGACATGGATTGGACAAGGGCCTAGTACTAATGAAGTACAAGGGAGACGAAAGCTAAGGTATAGTGCTACGAGGGCACGTATAAGTACTCGTAGGATGCCCTGTACCCTGGTTAAGGGCAGGCGTGAGAGTATACCCGAGTAGTGGTAACCAATAGTGTAAGTAGAGCTACCATGGGAGTGGTAGCCAATGGCGTAAAGAGATCATGGGAAAGTACCGAAGTAAGGGTAGCCAATAGCGTAATGGGAGCTCCCATGGCTGCGGTAGCCAATGGTGTAAAGGGAGCGACAGTAAGGCTATGGCAAGGTTATGGAAAGATAATGAAAGAGGAATGCTGACAAAAGGGAACCATACTGTGCATAGAGGTGAAGAGCGGAAGGGGAAGCACAGCTGGGCAAAGGGTTGGTTGAATGAGTCAGCATTCGAGAGAGAAATAGAGATGAAGATGGCACATTGGTGCCATGTAGTCTAGGGTAAAGCGTAGTGCATGTAGTGAAGAAGAGAAAAGTGTAACAGTATGTGAGGTGAAAAGGAGTATATCTTAGATCAACAGGGCAATTCTACAGCCAACAAAAAAGGAGATACAGCATGGCTAGATTGGGATGCACTCAAAGCAAAAATTGCATGCTATTTTAGGATAGACTTGTTAGCACATGAGTCACTCACAAAACTAGAAAACCTAAGACAGAATGGAAGGAACACCTTTGATTGGCTATCCAGATTTAAAATGCTAGCTGATGAAGCCAAAGTCACAGATGACTACTATCTTGTACTGCTTAAATGATTGGTAGATCACCCTATCTACCATCAAGTTAATCTATGAAAGCACAATGCAACTTGGAGCAAGTGGTGTACCAAGATCCTGGAGGTAGGAATGTCCTTTGAAAAGGAAAGAGAAGAACAAGGTAGTTTTGCTTCTTTCTCCCCTTCAAACAAAGGATCTCCTCCACCTTGTATTATGCAGAGACCACAGCCAAGGCTCTGATCTCCAAACCAATCTTATTCTGCTCCTTATGGTCCACCTCCACCTCAATTCACAGCCATAGGTACTCAACCCAGTCATGGCACTCCCATGGACATTAATGTCCAACAAACCACTCCTGTGAACTACCTGCCCCCCATTAATAACCAGTTTGCTCCTCCCCATCTCTGTTATGGGTGTGGCAAACCAGGCCATATACATGCCAATTGTCTCACAAACCCTAGACATTTTGTGAGACAACAAGTTATGTACAACCAATGGAGACAACCATCTGTGTATCACTCCCCTCCTGCAGAACAGGAGTATGTCACCACCCAAATGGTAGGCACTGAGTTTTCAGCAGAACCTGATGAAAACAGCTGGCACTTAGCCCAGTTATATGACATGCATGACTTTTACCAAGTCATGCAACAAGCCACCGTCCCCCAGGCTAGTCCCTCTTATATCCAACCATTCATCCAGTTCAGCACATCTGCCCATGCTGTCTACATGACTGAAGAAGCCAAGGCATATTACCATGACAAGTTCACTGCTGAAACATGTGCTGCTGCTGCAAACCACATATCTTTAAACTGAACAAGACCAAAGATGATAGGGGTATCAATGGTTATGGACTCTTACCTAGTTTTTCTTCTTCAATTAACATTTCTAGTATCGTTTCTACTAATGTATTTGATAGTTCAGAGCTGGACTCTGCAATCAAGACTGCTTTTGGCATATCTGTTAGAGCATTTCATTTGAGCATGGCACCAGATATAAAACATAGTGTGCTTAATTCCCTACTAAAGCAAGTCAAAGTCCATTCTGTAACTTATAAACCCCCTAGCTCTCTTTCTCATCATGGTGAATTCAACTTCCCATATCAAATCAATGTAAAATACAAAAACAATGATTGTTTAGTCAAGTTAAAAGCCCTACTCGACTCAGGGGCTTGTAATATGTTCATTGATCAACATGTTGTTGAACAATACAGGTTACCAGTACAACCCCTGCCCAAACTCTTAGATGTGATCAATGCAGATGGATCTAAGAATCTTCAAGGTTCTATCTTGCATTATGTTACTCTCTTTATTACAATCCAAGGTCATACCAAAGCATTGGATGCTTTAGTCTCTACCTTGGGAACACACCATATTATTATAGGTTATGATTGGCTTGCTTGCCACAACCCTAACATTAACTGGGTTGAAAAAACTATTTCATTCCCTAAATGCACTTTACACTGTAACTTATATTCACAACTTGCTCATCAAATGCGTCAAATGACTATTAAAGAGCAAAAGGAGCTCAAAAAGCAAGTTCCTAAGGCTTATCACAACTTTTTAGACATATTCTCTGAAAAAGAATTCAAAAGGATGCCAGAGAGGAAGCCTTGGGACCACACCATAGAACTCAAAAAGGACTTTGTTTCGAAAAAGGGAAGAGTAATCCCATTATCAGAACAAGAACAGGAGGAAGTTTACACTTTTCTATCTAAAGAACTTAAAAAAGGATATATTCATCCTTCAAAGTCTCCACAGACAGCCCCTGTATTCTTTATTCCCAAAAAGGATGGGAAGAAATGTATGGTAATGGATTATTGATATCTAAATGAAGGCACTATAAAAAATGCCTATCTTCTTCCCTTAATCTTCACTCTTATCGATTAGCTTAAAGGTGCCAACATGTTTACCACTTTGGATCTCCGCTGGGAATACAACAACATTAGGATCAAAGAAGGCAATGAATGGAAAGGAGCATTCATTACCTCTGAGGGCACCTATGAACCTCTTGTCATATACTTTGGAATAACCAATTCTCCAGCCACATTTCAACAGATGATGAATGATATTTATGGAGATATGTGGGCAACCATCCTTATTTATCTAAATGACATCAACATCTTCACAAAGAAGATGACCCAGAAACAGCATGAAAATATAGTTCAGGAAATTCTTCAATGCTTACGAGATAATGACTTATATGCCAAGCCATCTAAGTGTCACTTCTCATAAGAAAAGGTAGACTTCCTAGGAATGGTGGTTTCTAAAGATGGAGTAGAAATGTAGAAAGGAAAGGTTGATGCAATTCTCAAATGGCCTATCCCTAAGAAGCTTAAAGATGTGCAATCTTTCCTGGAATTGTGCAACTACTACTATCATTTTATTCAGAACTTTGCTGAGATCTTGAAACCCCTTATGAGTCTTACAAAGAAGGATACTGAGTTCTGCTGGTCAGAATCACAACAAAAAGCTTTTGATAAGCTTAAACAATAATTCACATCCACACCCCTCCTTGTTTTCCCTAACACTTCAAAACCTATGTGAATTGAAGTGGATGCTTTCGATCTTGCAACTGGTGCAGTCTTGTCACAGCAATGTGACAATGGCTTGTGGCATCCTTGTGCCTTTTATTTGCATTCATTTTCGAAAGAAGAACATAATTACCCCAATTATGACAAGGAATTGCTCGCTATTATTCATGCCTTAAAAGAATGAAGGCACTATTTAATAGGTTTACCCTCTTTTGAAATCTGGACAGACTATAAGAACCTAGAATTCTGGAAAAAACCTCAAGACTTGTCTGCAAGACAGGCAAGATGGCACATTTTTCTTCTAGAGTTCAATTTCCAGATTTCTTATAAATCTGGCTCACAAAATGGTTGAGCTGATGCTCTCTCTAGGTGACCTGACTATGGTGATGCAGCTGAAAAAATCAATATGAATGTAACAATACTGCTGCTCACTAGTTTTGCTCACAATATTTCCCTCTCATCACCTTTTATGGAAAAAATAAAAAACACTACAAAAACCTGCTCTGATGATATTCCCTCATCATTTGAATATGATGGAGAATTCTTCAGATCCAAGGAAAATAAAATATATGTCCCTAAAAATCTTCGGGTGTAGTGTATCACCTTATGCCATGATTTCCCAATTGGTGGACACTCTGGTGAAGATCATACCAGACACCTTATCACTCATTATTTTGCTTGGCCTGGCATCACAGGTGATATCAAGCAGTATATTCACTCCTGCCAAGTTTGTGCTATTTCTAAAGGAAAGCAACAGTTGTCAGGAGTCAAACCTTTACCCCTTCCAACAGTGTCTACCTCTTGGAAGGATATTTCTATTGATTTTGTCTCCAGATTTCCCAAGTTAAACAGCAATGACTCTGTCTGCGTCATTGTTGACCATTTCTCAAAAGAAGTTGTTTTTGTGCCATGTGCTAAATCTATTTCTTCTTTGGAACTTGCTAAATTATTCAGGGAT
The DNA here is from genome assembly GCA_038088835.1 of Singerocomus rubriflavus. NCBI lineage: Eukaryota > Fungi > Basidiomycota > Agaricomycetes > Boletales > Boletaceae > Singerocomus > Singerocomus rubriflavus. The sequence goes on from JBBPJS010000222.1 coordinate 12,978, forward strand.
AATGTATGGTGTCTTCATGGACTTCCATCCTCTATCATTTCTGATTGAGGCCCACAGTTTATATTGGCTTTCACTTCAAAGCTTTGCAAGATGTTGAACATCTCTCAAAAAATATCCACTGCTTACCATCCTCAAACTAATGGTCAAACAGAAAGAATAAACCAAGAATTGTTGGCATATCTGTGATCCTTTGTAGCTAAAAAACAAGAGCAATGGCTTGATTGGATCAAGCTAGCTCAATTTCATCACAACAACTCCCTCTCTACTGCTATAAAGGCTACTTCTTTCTCAATCACATGCAATTATGCTCCACAATTAGGTTTTGAATCTACTATCAGTGGATTTGGTATAGAATGTGCAAAGGCTCATTCTGAAGTGAAAACCGCACTTGAAAAGACACATAATAAAATGTTGAATGCTTCACATCCTCCTGTAACCTTTACTCCAATTATCAGCCTATAGGTTTGGCTCTTTATCGAAAATCTCACCCTTCCCTATTCCACTCACAAACTCACACAGAAATGGTTGGGCCCATATAAAATCATTGAGATCTTGCCAAATGCTTTGCGTTTGAATCTGCCAAAATGACTTTGGATTCATCCAGTTGTCAACATTTCTCGTGTGAAACCCTATGTTGATACATTGCCTGGTCAGCCTGTTTTATGACCTGATGCAATCACTATCACACAGAAAGGGGATGAGGAATATGAAGTAGATCATATTTGTGCATTCAGAATGCACAATGGTTCACTCCAATATCTGGTTTATTGGAGAGGTTGGAATGATTCTATTTGCAAAATGCTTCTGAGGCCATTGCTGAATTTCACAGGTTGGATCCTTCAGCTTCCTGTCATATTCATCTGCAAAATGTGGACTTTAATTCTCTCTTCACTCTTTATGAAAACTTTACTGTGGTCACTAACTCTCCGACTTGTCTGGAATACAAGTCTTGAGGGGGGAAGTGTTATAACATCATACATTTCCTTTACACTTTTTCACTTTTCCTTTATCTAATCTCTTGATCTCTTGATCTAATCTTTTTATCTTATCTTCATCACATGACTGATCACATGATCAGGCCTAGATCAATGATATCATGCTTGCAGGCTGCCTTATGAGCATAGCCTCTTTAATCTCTGTTTATAAAAGAAGCCTTCTTTTCATTTCTGTTGCTTCTTTTCTTCTCTTCCATTTTGATGCCTTGAGGCATTAATCTCCATTACTTCTTTTCACACCTTATCTATGATGTCACCTGGTCTGTGCACATTGTAAAGTAGTATATATATGGGGTGTATTGCAACTGATCCCCCTTAGTCTAATCCACTTGGATATTTACCTTCTAGTAAGGTTGAGTTCTTAAGGATATTACTCCCTACACACTACTACCATTCTACCTCTGTGTCTTTGTGGACTTTGTGGCAAGACCCTGCATGGTGTCTGCATAGCAAGCTCTAGTTGTCGCTGCTCAAGATCTCCCAAAAGTATAGCTATTTTCTAGGTGGTATAATACTTATGCATGTTGCAGAATCAAAAAGTTATGCTACTCTGCCAAACAACCCAACCAACCCAGCAGATGACCAGAGATCTCGGTATGGGGCTAAACCATAGATGTTAGATAAAGAAAAGGGACTAGGACAGTCTTAAGATCTGTGGATGAAGGAAAGGACTGCACATCAGAAGGAACTTCTATAACCAGGAATTCCAGGACTACTCTTGCAAGTCCTTGTTAGCAATTGTACTCTTGCAACGATGCTCTGTCTTCCTTCTAATACCTAACCCCTAACGGGAAAGGCATAATTATATTTAGACCTTGGGGCGAGGGTTTTGGTCCTTGGGTGATCGCATAGCTATTACTAGGTTGCAACCCTTGAGAACAAAGACAGTGTCACCATAGATATGTGGGTCTGTATGAATACCCCAATGTATGTTCCAACTAGGAGCACAGTGTCACTAGTGGCTTAAATATCTGTAAAGTCCATGATATGAATATGATAAGGGTTAGCAGCAATGGAAGCTTCTATAACCTGCAGGTATAACATCATGGGATGTTACAATAAAGTCCCAGTCACGTGGTCTTTAGTATCTTCTGGGTTTGGTTCTTGATACAACGAATGGATTCTGTACTTGTATTGATTCTGGGTTCTGAACTAGCCAAGGTATGAGTTGGCTCTCTGGCCTAAATTGGCAGTTCAGTACTGAGAGGGATTGACAATGGTTTGATAAGGAGAGGAGGGTAGGAGTGGCTTTATCTCCAGACGTCTCACTTCTAGGGCTTAATGAAGAGGGCTAGGCAAATAACATCCTTTACTTGTATTTAGTCACTAGGCCACCTTGGTAGGCAGGGTAGGACATGAGGTAACAAGTGGATTAGGCTGGGGGAACAGCCTGTACTCATAACCCCTTATATATGTTATAGGAATGAGCACAGACCAAGCTGTGTCGTGGGTCTAGGGTATACATGATTAATGCTATTGGACTACTAGATTAAAGGATAAGGTCCTTGAGGCAAAGGTTAGGCATTTATATGGAGTGGGAAGATGAAGAGCAGATATGAATGCAGGGTGTAAAGTAGAATGGAAGATTGATCACAAAGTGTGACTGATCAGAGAAGGGATCATGGCAGAGATCCATCTAGGATCTTGCAGGGTTCATGATCGAGATGCAATCTCGATAGTGATTATATCAATCAAAGGGAACAATGGAGATGAAGAAAGAGGGATTGGAATCAGAATGGAAGATGTGATCAGTGATGTTGTGAAGGATGTGAAGAGGTGATAACTGAGAATGTAATCAATATAAAGGGTGAAGGCATGATGATGTGAAGGGACAGTGTGGTCACATGATCAGGGAAAGGTCATGATGAGTACTCGTGCAATGCAAGCATAGCAGTCATTGTACCAAGTATCATACACAATTCGTAACAATGCACTAACACAAAGTATGCAGGGTGTAGTTGTGCACACACTTGCTAACACAGAGTACAAGTGGTAATATGATGTCATAACAACAAGTAGCACCACAACTCTCATTGAAACATATGTGGAGGTTCTCAGTATAGACTTCTATATCTATGGTGACACTGCCCTCATTCTTAAGAATGGCAATCTGGAATCAGCCATGCAATCATTTAAGGACTGGAATCCTCACCCCAAGGTCTGACAATGATTATGCTAGTACCATTAGGGTTCTAGTATTAGGAGAAAGCTGGAGTATCATTGCAAGAGTATGATACTAGAAAGGACTTGCAAGAGTAGTTCTGGAGTTCACAATTAGGAAGCCCCCCAATGCACAGCCCTTTTCTCATATCCATATTCCCTTACACTGTCCTAGCATCATTTCTTTCATCTGACATTCATGGTTTAGCTCTGTAACATTCATCTGATCATCCACCAGGTTGGTTGGGTTGTTTGGCAGAGTAGCATAACTCTTTAGGTTCCACAACACCTCTAATCCTTCATAAATTTGGGATATCAGATCTTTGCAAGGACACACCACATAAGATGAAGCCAAAGTCTCATTCAACCCCCTCAACTCCAAACTCTTAGAGTTTCCCTTGAAGCATGTTCAACATGTATTTAACACATGATTTCTATTTAATAGCAGGGCAAAAAAATCAGTTAAGTTCAAAATATCTTTCTTAGTAAAATATAATGTATTATTATTTAAAAGGGAAACTGCCTGGCCAACCTTATCAATAACTAAATGAGATAACTCTCTGACTACTGCTGTGACTTCCTTCAAGCCCTCACTTGATACTTGATGGGCTTGTACAATGAACATTATTGTCAGGTGATCAATCATGTGACTAGTCAAGTAGTCATGCAACTATGAAAAGTGTACAAGTACAAAATGTACAAGGTATGTATGCTAATGCATAACAATGATAATGCAGAGATTATAAATGAAACAAAAGGTTTCTGAAAAGAATTCATTAAGATGTGATTTTTTCTCAAGTATATGTACATGTATAATTTATGTGTGCACCTAAAACCACCCTGCTGCAAAGCCATTCAAGAAGGTTAAATTCCTGCTGTTTAAAAAAATGACACCTATATTTCTAATATCTGCTAAGAAAGGCTGACAGTTAAGATATCATCTAACTATGTCTACAGCTGCTAGTTCATCAACTGTTACAATTTCTCCTTTCTTTCACTACACCAGTATGCTTTTCCTTTGCTTCTTTCCTACACTTTCTTTCTGAGTGCTCAGAATACTGAGCCAACTTCCTGTGTCAATCCTTTGTTCTCATGCTTGTCATAGCTGTGCTTCCTCTTCTGCTCTTCTATTCCACACACAGCATGCTTCTTTTATTGACACCCTTATTGCTTCCATTTACAGTTGTTACTTGCTCCACTTTGATAGAGGAGCCATCTCAACCCAATGGGTAACAGCCTACCACCACTCCATTTCCTTTCTTCCCACATCAACCCTTAACCATGATCCATGCACATATCAGAGACATATATAAAGTCAGCACTTTACTATATGTCTTCTTAGCTTAGTTCTCTCTTGTTGTAGCATAGTTACCTTGCAACATAGTTTGCTTGGTCGCTTTTAAGGTTTTCTAAGTCCCCTTGTCCTCAGTAAACCCTTCCAGCAACCTCAAGCCCTCTGCCCTAGTGCAGTCTCACTTGGGTATGCTCTGGACTTATCTTATTAATGACTTAGGATCTTTTCAAGGGCTATGCTCATCCTTACCCTGTTACATGTTGCCTTAGATAAGACAATGTTATAACATGGAGTGTATACTTGCATGCTATCATGAATACCACACCTTGTACTTTGTGTTGGCAAGTGTGTGATGACCTTTTCTAGTGCATAGGTTGCACTTTATGATCTAATGACTTCCCTGATCATGTGACTACTCCATTCCCTCTTCACCTCATCACTCCTTCACTGTGATCACATCTAAACCCCTCTTCCTTTCTCTCATGATACTCATGACCCCCAACTGATCATCTATAGATCCAACCACATCCTCAAAGCTGCCATACCTTTCTCATCTCCACCTTTACCTTCTAATCAGTATGATCTTTTATTGAGATATCAATCTGAATCATGACCCTGCAGAATCTTGATGATCTCTGCCATAATCACTCTTTCTGATCTTTCATATCTTGTGATCAATCTTCCATTCTATAGTAAGCTCTGCATTCATATTAGCTCTTCCATTTCTCTCTATATAAATGCCTAACCTTTTGTTGCAGAACTGAAGAATTCCATCTATCCAACCACATAACCCAACCAACCCAGCAGATGACCAGGGGACGATACAATGAATCCGATAGAGATAATGTCTGGAGAGAAAGGGTGCTGGACAGCGAAGAGGGGAATTGGATAAAAGAAAGGAGCAAGGCAGGGGGACGTTCTACAACGAGATCTTCAGAACTACTCTTGCAAGTCCTTGTTAACCAACATACTCTTGCAACATGGTTCTATCTTCCTCCTAATACTAATACCCTATAATACTAGCATAATCATGGACAAGCCTTGGGGTGAGGGTTTCAGCTCTTGGGTAATTGCGTGACTGTTACCAGGTTGTCATCCTTGAAAGCAAAGGCGGTGCCACCATAGATCCATGGGTCTGTTCTGTATAATAACCCCAACAGATGTTCCAACAAGGAGCTCTGTGTCACTTGTGGCTTAAATATCTGTAAACACTATAACTAATATGATAAGACCTACACAGCAACAATAGCCTCTCAAGGTCGCAGGTATAACATCAGTAGTCTGAATGATGAAGGACTATATCATGTGATCTTTGATAGTTTATGGTACTGATTCTTGATAACAAATGAGTTCCATACTTGCATTGGTTCTGGGTTCTGAACTAGCCAAGGTACGAGTTGGCTCTCTGGCCTAAGTTGGCAGTTTGGTACTGAAAGGGACTGTCGATGGAACGATAAAAGAGGAGGAGGGGAAGAAGTGGCTTTATCTCCAGATGTCTCACTCCTAGAGCTCAATGAAGAAGGCTAGGCGAATAACATCCTTTACTTGACCGTTGTCACTAGGCCACCTTAGTAGGCAGGATAGGACACAAGGAAACAAGTGGATTAGGCTGGGGGAACAGCCCTACTCATAACCCCACTACTTATACATTACAGGAATGTGCATAGACCAAGCTGTGACTAGGGGTCTAGGATATAAGGGATTAATGCTATAGGATGATAGGGTAAAGGGTATAGTCCATGAGTAAAAGGTTAGGCATCTCATATATCAGAATGGAAGAAGTGGATATGAGGATGCAGGGTTTAATGTAAGGGGAAGATTGATTATCAAGATGTGAAAGATCTGGGAGGGGGATTGTGGCAAAGATCCATCTAGGATCTTGCAGGGTCATGATCGAGATGCAATCTCGATGAGTGATTGTACCGATCGAAGGGAACAACGGAGATGAAGGAAGAGGGATCGAGATCGGAATGGAAGATGTGATCGGTGTGAAGTCGTGAAAGATGTGAAGAGGTAATATCCTAGAATATGATGCACATGAAAGGGAAAGGGCATGATAATGTGAAGGGACGATGTGATCATGTGATCAGGGAGTGTGATGTCATGGCACTCGTGTGTGCAAGCATGCAGTCATAGTGCAGATTCATGCAAGGTTCATACACAATTCATAACACTTCCCCCGTCTCTAGGATGGATTCCAGACATTCAAAGAGAACAGAGAATTGTGTGGCAGAATCATGTGAGTCATGAGGAGGAAAATTATCATCCAATAAAGGCATGACAATTAACCAATCGTAAAGGGTGGTGGGAGGGGACTGGGCAGTCGAGGCAATATTTGATGGAATACAGTGCTTGAGGGCAGACTCAAAGAATAATATCCAAGATGTTCCATTAGCTTTTGAGACCCAATTCCATACTTGAGGTGTAAGAGATGAGAGTTTTGTGTATGGCCAAAAAGGGAAAGCGATTAGAATACCAAATGTTTCATTGGTAAGCGTATGACAAAAGACATGGAAGGGTTTTGTGAGGATCATCTTGCCAAAACCTATAAAACCAAGAGGGAGAAACAAACAGTTTAAGTATCATGTTCAGAATGTTTCTGCAAAGGGCAGACTGATAAAGAATTTGATGCAGAATCTCAAAGAGGAGGGCGATAAGACTTTTCATTTGATAGAAAGGAATCAGATGAAAGAATGATCGATTTGAGGAGCTTGCCAAATCTTGAACCCAAGGGGATGGAGAAAACCTTTTAAAGACTTGCTTAGGTCTAAGATCTTTTAGAGTCTTATCTAGGACTAAAGCACTTTATAGTCATACTGAGGACTTCGAAATACTTCATCGCAGATGACCATGGTATTCCCAGACAGCATCATCATTGATTTCATAAATGATTCCATAGTTTAAAGTTTTTGGCTAGACCAATGCATTTCTTTAAGGTCTTTTAGCTAGACCGGAGGTTCAGAGATATCTTGAACTAGTGAACTTGTTTGAATACTTCATTTTGTTCTTGATAAATCATCAACGGCGGCTTTCTCTATGTCCCAGGGAGTAGATCTTTAG
>JBBPJS010000223.1:0-20471 GCA_038088835.1 Singerocomus rubriflavus
ACTCCCCGCGAATATAAATGTATGCTGCATTTGCATTCATACTGCGGCCAGCTATAAGACAGCCTTCAACCAGCTTATGGGGATCACCACGGAGGATCTCACGATCTTTGCATGTTCCTGGCTAACCCTCGTCGGCATTGACGACCAGGTAGCGAGGTCTGAACGGATGTGAGGCCGGTGAAAGTCTGGCAGAGAAGAAGACACACCGTTTGTCCTTTTCCCAACCGGGTTTGTTCATAAAGGACCACTTGAGCCCACTAGGGAAACCAGCACCCCCGCGCCCTCTAAGTCCCGAGTCTTTGATGGTTTGGATGATCCAAGAATCGCCTTTGAGAATAATGTCCTTTGTCCTGTGCCAATCGCCGCGGGACTGGAAGGGCGTGTTTACTTTTCAGAAATCAACAAATACAGTCATATGAACTGACCAAGGCACCCTTCAGACCATGATCGTGTCTGCAATAAGCGTTGGTGAAGATACGATCTTGGTCCTTCAGTCCACCATAATGACGGACTGGTGGGTCCGCAATGGTTGCAAGGGAGCGTTTAAGCGCGGGACACTGTCTCTGTAAGAGAGCAGCTGACTTGGAAACCTTGAGCATCACTGAGTTGCTGCTCGTCGTCGTCGTCGTCGTCGGTGAGCTCGCCCGCCAACTCGGAATAGCAGCGGAACCCGGAGGTTCCCGAGTCACGTGAGGACGGTGCGATCGTGCCGCACGAATTTCCTTTTATGTACAGACATACTCAAAGGAGAAATGTGGGTGTGGCGCGTGTCTCCTTGTTCTCGTCGGCTAAGTAATAGAGCGGACCTTCCCTCTGTCTCCGCGCACTCGAGCTTTCTCCCGACGTTCGACGTTGGCGACGTAGACGAACCATCCGTCCTCTTCCCTGAGGCGTTGCTTGATGGACCCTTCAGTCACAAATGGCACGACCCGAGGCGCCTTCGACATTCAGAAACAAAAGTCGGCGGCACTTGCAGTCTTGAACGGGCTCACGGGAAATGGTCATCTAGAACAGGAACCCACCATGGAGCAACTTGATATGGAGCTCCCTGTCGTTCACGATGGTCAGGTGTCATTGGGAGAATTGCTCTCCAGAGTCATGCAAGCGATCTATGCCGAATTGTCCGAACTCGCAGAGACGTAAGCATACACGGAACTTCGTCTGGCTGTAGCATGACGTTTGGTAATGCAGGCTTCCGAACATGTCAGATGCTGCAAGAAAACGAACGATCGCTGACTGGGTAGTCAAAACCAAGAAGCAAGTCGTGAAGCTGTATGCCGTCACGAAATGGGCACGCGATGCAGATACCGTTCAAAAGTGCATGGTGAGTGGTTATAGGACGCTTTTGAACTACACGTCGGTCCTCATGCAATCTAGAATATCACCGCGTTCCTCATGAATCAGAATCAGCAATTCGAGAACGTTATTCATGGACTCACCTATGCGCGCGAGGGCTTGGATTCTGCAAGGTGCAACTATACACCCCGTCGTATCTGCTCACCTTTTAACAGTCAATAAGACTTCGAAATCACGATCTCCTTACGTCTCTTGACGTCCTCACCTCGGGGACATATAAGCGTCTTCCATCCGGGATCAAGGTCGCATTATGCCACCCTGTACTTAGCAAATGGACTTATGAGACTGAGTACAGAAATCTATTATCCCCATTCCACCCATGACCGACGCCGAAGTAATCAAAACATTGAGCGACATGGAGGAGATCATGCGGTACCGCCTGCGCATGTCAGAAGTAGTACCTGTGGAGATGTCTCAACATCGAATTGGTACTGTCACACAGTCTTATCTTCGCATGAGGGCTCCATTTGAAACGGCTTTATTATCCAGCAGGTGGCAGGGTGCATTTCACCGTCCCAGGCTTGTTTGAAACCTCTGTTTGCATGCGCGGGGCAGAGAAAGATGATGGTTGGTTCTTCGTTAACGTGAAGTTCCTTATCGCTGTTGGTGGAGATGCCAGTGCGGCGAGTGGTATGTTTTATATGCCGCGATTTGTCGAATTAAGCTTTAGTGATTTGCAGAGTTCCCTAAGGAGCCAACTGGAATACTCAAACGACACATAACGGACGAGGCAGATTCTCGCATGGCGTACTATTTACCTCTACCTCAATCGATGGACCTCCCTCCGAATGTTGAGATCCCAGAAAGGCCAAGGCTGCCCGAGGGAACAGTTGACGCACCTCTTGTCCGGCTATACAACTTTCTACGTGAGTATGACTATACCCACTCGTGATCCTCAGCTCATGATGATCCCACAGTGATAATGTCTCTTTCATACCAACTCCAGATATTGTGGTACCAGGTCAGCCCGCCTTTATTTGCCCCAACTCGGTAATTTTTTTGTTGAAAATTTTCATTTGCAGGCCGTGCGAATGTGCTCTCTTGGATGGAAGCCATATTTAAAAGTTGAGTTACTTGATGATAATAAAACACTTTCAGTGTCGTATTGGCTGTACGTACTTTGGTCTTTTAGCCTTACATTCTACTCAGGCTACTCCTAAGGCGCCACACTCCTACCACTCTTCCAGGACGTGCACAGCCTTTTAATCGTGTGAAGCTGCCACCGCACGGAGGGACACTTACCATCTCGATCGTCGAGGATCGCGCAAGTTGCAAGACTGGCGGTGGACCTGCGAGGTCTCCAACAGCTCGTATGCTCTCTGAACTTCAGCTCAAAGCAAAGCTTGGCTCAGCGCGACCATCGGACGAGGTTGAGGGTCTTAAATTCGAGGTCAAATGGGAGCCCACGAGAGGTGCGCTGGGTGTCGCCATCGACCAAGCTGAAAGTATGACAGTAATTGGAAGCCTCTTAGTGGTAAGTTTATGTGAAACCGAGAAGGTGAATCCTAATGTCTGTCCTCTAGGAACCCAACAACCTTGATTTCGAGGGGATGCTACACAGAGTTATCAAAGCGCATACTAAAGCTATCCTCAAAATATTCCAGCTTCAACTTCAACTTGGCCCGACTCGCAACGTATTTTCTTCTGAAGGGAAAGTTGTACTGGACTCTTACGGTCCGTATTTTCGATATGTGTGCGAAGGGATATCTGAACGTGTGCAGGCGGGTACCATGTTCTTCGTGTCCATCTCTGCGCGGACGAGGTGGTTCTCATTTCAATTGACGTAAGAACTGGTCGCTTGAACCTTCGTGACACGGGTGACCTCGCTGCTGCTTCTCGCGGGCCTCGGTTTGCAATCATCTCGGACCGATTGAATGACAGTCCGAGTATGTTGCTGGAAGCCTTGGTCAGGCTACGAACTAATGTAAGTCGTAAGGAACATCCACCCTAAATGAAAACTTGATGTAATATGTCTCACCTTCATAGACGATCATGGACCTCGTCGAGCAGAAGGCGAGCTATCTTGGTCTGCAGGTATTCCGAAACCGCAATTTTTCAAAGGAAGGTTCGTGATGCTACTTCCTCGATTTTCCTCCTAGCTACCGACATACACGACTGTTCACCCAGAGCTACAAAAGTTGGGGCCGTTGGCAAGAGGCATGATGTATATCAAACTCTCTAATTTTCCGTCTCACTATCTTGTGCTCGTGATCACTGAGGAAGATTTTCGCTATGCGCTCATTTCGGTCAAGGTGTTGACGGACAGTATGTTCGGTAACACGATCATGGAGGATATCGGATGGTTAGACGTTCAACGAATACGAGGTGAGAAGGGACCGTCCGAGGTTGTCATTGGGCCGCATGTGGGAGATCCTCAGGTGGGACAGAAACGGAAGCGTGAGGTTGCCTCATCTCTGCAAAACACCCTGCGAAGGGAAGACAAGTGAGTTCCACTGCATGAACTTTCATAATTCCTGTGTCTTATCCACCACCAGCTTCCATTTGGAGACGCAGACTCTCCGAGAACTCTATGCTTATTGTTGGTAAGCAGCATCGATCTGAGTGGTCGTCTGTTTCGAGCCTGTATCTTCAGCGCGCGCGTTGCCTATACGAAAGTCGAAGCACAGTTCAAGCTTCGTGGTATTCCATACGCGCATGTCAATCCGACGAGTGTATTCCCTCAATCTCCCGCCCTTTCCTACATGCAATCCTCCCTTGCCCGTTCGATTCCCGCTCTCTGCGTTCAATCATCCGACATCCTTTCCGGCGCTCCTGCAGCCGAGGCAGCGATGCCCAACATCCGCGTCATCCCACTCAATTGGTGGTCAGACAAAAAGGCTCAGGTCGTGACTTGTGTTAAGCTCAAGTACGTACAACAGCCTGTCGGAAAGCGGGCTGCAGCCGGGCGGAGTAGTGTCGATATCATTCGGCCATCGAAAAGGATCATCTATGACGCCACAGAAGCGATTGTATCGTTCTTGTCGGAACAGGTGGACACGTGCGTGGACGAATTCCTCGAAGAGTGGGCGAGAGTGTCCAAGATGGTAGTGATTGCTCGAGAGGGTAAGGCGCTCGAATACGTCCTGGAGAATAGTTTGTTTGCTAATGAGGACTATTCATGCAGTCGCTCAGATGGCGAAAGACAAGCAATGGCGAGACGTCCGACTCCTTTCTTTCGATCTACAGACCGTTGAATTTGCCTACTCCTCGGTGAGGCATTCTTGCCCTTGTTTTCTTCTATACAACGCCCAATTGCTCAATGCGCATCCAGGATTATACGGTATCGATTAGCTGTACAGACCAACTCTCTCCCACAGGCGGCTCCTTTGAACTACGTTTTTCGCGTTGCCCATCGATTGCGCCATCCAATGCAAACTCCCTTATGCTACCACCCCCCGTCACATCCACACAGCCCCATCTACGATCAAACCCTCATGAAGAGGCCGAACCATATCTCCGACAGATCCTTCGGCACGGTTCTCTTGCACCTTCGCTTCATCGTCTCGTCGGACTTCTTCGAGACACGTTGCCAATCGCTGTTGAACTCGATCGCCTCGCGGCAGGCACGAGGGAGGAGCGGGTATCGATCGGTCACGGAAGGGGCAAGCAAGCCAAGTCTGCCGAGGAGCCATGGTTTGATATGATCGTCAAGGGTATGGGATGGTGGCGGGTGTTGTATGGCGATCTCAGGTATGCGTCTCCTTTTCTTACGACCACCTTGAAAAAAAAAAAACTTCGCGTGTGCGTATACTTACGTCCCTGCGCTTCATTTGCGTCCTTCCACAGACACGCACTCGATCTGAGATTAATGACGGGCAAACGCATCGCTATTTTGGACGCATCATATTCAATATATCAGGGTCATATCACGCTGTCCTCACAGCCCAACACGGGATCTGGTCCCGACGCCTACGCGGAGTTGGAGCCGGAGAGGGTCGGGCTAGAGCCCATTCCTGATTTCCGTGCGCTCGTCCTCGACGCTGTCCGCGCCACGCGCCCACGCACGTCCGAACGCGGAATCGGAGGAAGACGGATCGCGCCAATCGACGTAGGCGTCGTATGCGAGGGTCCCACGGTCGGACCTGTGATACGGGCGATCCACGAGCGGGTGTTGAAGAAACTCAGAGGGGGTAGTAACGGGTAACCCATATCCAGATACGGTCTAGGGATGAAGAGCTTTCCTTATTATCTTATTTTTGCGTGCTCTTCGCTCTCGAACTTCTTTTGTTTTCCGTTTTGTTTTATGCATGCCCGCTGGAAAAGAGGGCTCGGGAGGGTTGTGTGAATTGACCACCCAGGAAAAAGAAAGGGATCCTCAGTGCGTCACCATGCTCGGATCCGTCCGGGTCAGACAGACACAGGTAGTTCATCATGACCGGTGACCTAGGTGTAAGGCACGAAGGAGTCCGTCACCCCACCGTTGGCAACCCTGAGGCCAATAAGCGCGGATAGACATGACGACAGGGCCCACGCCATAGCCCAAGATGTATTTGCACATATCATACAGTACAAATCTCCCCACTGTTCACGTTCCATCGGTAATTCTACCAAGCATTCCCATCGCTCAACCAACGTGCACAGCTGGAAAGCGATCAGAGAAAGAGTGCAAAGGTCAGTGATACCCAACCCACACACCGAATCCCCTACCTCTTCATTTTCTCCTCAAGTCGTTCTTCTCTAAGCTATCACACGTTGACCTGCGAAGAAACCATGTGAACAGGTAGCTCTCCCCTCGAAACAAGAGAGAATCAAGCTCACCAAGTAGGAATAAACGTAAATGTCCGTCGACACGCCATTGTCGTACAGGCTGTAGCACTTGTTCTTCCCGATGGGTATGGCATTGGTGCAGCCATACGCAAGGCACGTGTACAATGTTCACGCGTAGTTGCCAGGGTCATACCAATAGATGGACTTGAAACCCATGCCGCCTGACGGTTCCTCCCCATCGTCCTTCGGAACCGTGTTAGTGTCGACGACCTCACATGTGCCCGTGCAGTCCTAGGCGCTGCAGAAGACGAATGCGTCGTCGGACGGGAAGGTCACGTGCGGGGTGTAACTGGTAACCACAGAACTGAGCTGCTGCGCACGAACGCCGCTCACAGCGAAGAGGGCGGTGAGGGTAGCGACAACGTGTGTGCGAGCGTTGAAGTACATCGTATAGCGGTGGGTGAGATTTCAGAAGACGAGATGTTTGCAACGTGCGATTTTAAAGTTCTTTTCTTCTTTTTTTTTCAGGGGCCGGTGTCTACTCATGTGAATAATACCCACGCGAAGGTCAATCTTGATAGGTATTCGGATTGTCCCATCCATTGGTCTGGGGACGAAAGGAAGGTTTCCTTATTATTTTATTTTATTTTGCGTGCTCTTCGTTCTCGAACTTTTTCTTTCATTTTGTTGTTGTTTTACGCGTGCCTGGCAAGTGTTGGAAAAGAGAGATCTGGAGACTTGTGTGAGAGTCGACCATGCAGGAAAAAAGTGTGTAATTTCTGGAAATTACGCTTTATGCGTGTAAGTCTCTCTGAGCAGGCAATAGAACGTGATTCATTGGTTTGAGTTGGGCTGCGGGGAAGACGCAGACACGTGGAGAGAACCCAGACGGCGTCACCATCCTTGGATTCATCTGGGCTAGAATGATGGACGTAGAGTGTAGTCTATCATGACATGGGCGTCAAAGCACGAAGGAGTCTGTCACCTCGCGATGTGTCTGAAAGGCGCAGATAGACTCGATAACAGGCCCACGCCGCTAGAATTCGCAATGGTATGTTCATACATATCATACAAACCTCTATCCCATTCACCTAAAATCAACAATTCTATCAAACATTCCCTTTGCCCAGCCAACATGCATAGCTGGTGAGAGATCGGCGGAAAAAGTGCAAAAGTCAGTGATAAACGGCCCATACGCTGAACCCCCTCTCCATTTTCTCCTCAAGTCCTTCTTTTCTAAGCTGGCACGTCGACCTGCAAAGAAACCGTGTGAACAAGTAGCTCTCCTTCTCCCCTCAAGACAAGAAAGAATTGAACTCACAAAGTAGTAATAAAGGTAAAAGTCTGTTGGTACCCCATTGTCGTACAAATTGTAGCACGTGTTGTTTCCGATCGATATGGCATTGGTGCACTCGTACGCAAGGCACGTATACAGTATCCACGAGTAGTCGCCGGGGTCGTACCAGTAAATGGACTGGAAACCCATGCCGCCTGGTGCTTCCTCCCCATCGTCCCTTGGAACCATGTCGGTGTTGACGACCTCACATGTGCCCGTGCAGTCCTGGGCGCTGCAGAAGACGAATGCGTCGTCGGATGGGAGGGTCACGTCCGGGGTATAATCAGTAGCCACGGCACTCAGCTGCCCACGAACACTGCTCACAGCGAAGAGGGCGGAGAGGACAGCGAACAAGTGTGTGCGAGCATTGAAATACATGGTATGAGAGAGTTAAATCTTCAAACAATGGCTAGCGACACCTGGCGAGTTTGTGACGTGCGACTTTATAGTTTTCTTATAATATTCTTTTCTGGGCCTCAACGGCGTCTAGTCATGTGAATAACACCTTCGCGAAAACTATCTTTGATGAGTACTCGGACTGTCCGAAGGCGGCCTGGGAGAGCAGTGTTATCTCACCTGCGCACTATATTCATGCCTGAGATCACAATCTGAGTGGGTGTACCACTCTTGGCACGGAATTTTGGGGTCGCAACTGGCGCATATATATGTCGTTTAGGATGAGCTGTCAGCAGATCAAACGGGAACATGACGCTGAAACAGGACAGACAGTCTCATTCCTTGAGATACTTTTCCGACGGTGCTACGTCGGTAATCGGGTTCCTCGGCCCGATGTTAGGCCTTCTGCAGTTCCATTTGTTCTCTTGGTCATGATTATCGTTTCATGCGTCATTGTGGAGCGGAGTGAGCTCAAGTGTGTCTTGGCGGATATGATGAGCAACAAGAGACAATGTAGGGAGGAATAGTACCAACATAGGAAGGTCCCGGAACTAAGATGGGAATGAGAACGAGGAATGAGTGTGGGCTAAGTGAACCAACCCCGACAATGCAACATAACACGGAGGTTGCCATCTATATTTTATCGAATCCATATCAAGCCACCCACGCTGTCAATAATAGAAAAAGCTGTGTGTGCTCATGCCAAAATCAACGAAGCAATCACTCGATTTCAACTTTGACACGCTTGCAGCTGCGGGGGAAGACCACTGGCCTTACCCGGATATCCATGGGAACATGACCAAGCGTCTACGAATACTGGAAAACATTCCTAAAATTCAGAACTCACAATCAGTACACTTTTCGCTGTCAGGACAGAGTAAGGTTTACCCCCAGCTTGTTCTAGATGTACTGCGTGACAACGCCCTGAAGGCAACGTTGGTTAAACTAGGTGAGAAAGGAACTACACAGACTGACAGTTCTGGTTAAGCAAGGTGAAGTTCCTCGAATGGACAGAGCACACGAATCATACCTCGCAAGTACTGCCAGGTGCAACTTCGTATCCTCACAGTGAGCCAGCGACAGATTACAAACTAGAGGAAACGCCGAAAACTGGCAAATACCTCGCTTACAATTGTGTTGTAGTACTAGGGTTGCACATGGGCACGAGTATAGTGTTAAAATATACCAACCTGCGCAACAGAGAGAGGTATGTTTTCGACTTTAGCTTCAGTAGCTAAAACGATGTAAACACATTCACAATAACATTCTTTTCGTGGCTAGAACACAATTTTTCAACTAAAGGACTTGTTCATACTGTCTTCATGACCCAAATTCATCACAACTATACCCATTACCAATTTAAAGTCGTTCATCGGCCACATTAGGCGCCTCAACCGCTCGCACCAACAATGGAAATGCTACTAGTCGCGAACTCCAATTTCGGAGCCGAGTATATCTTTCAGAGGGAGTGAGCATGTGCGTTGTACAACCAAAGCACCAATGAAAGAAGAGAGAAATACATACCCCTTCCAAGTAAAAGTGCGCAAGGGTGATCTGTGCGAGGCCCTCGATAAAGTTCGGAGTCGTGGTGGTGATGTTTTCGAACTGGTACCCGTCGGCTGACTGCGGTTTGTAAGTACTAACGTAGACGACATCACCCAAGTATTGGGTGTCGCCTTGGCATGGTCCATTGCAGGCAGTGATGCCGAGAGCCAAGCCGATAGACTGAACGTCCTCGGTTGGTATCTACGACAGCATGAATAAGTCTGGACGACCTCCAGAGTGGCAGGGAAAGGGACAATGGACGGAGATAGTGATACGCACAGGGTTGTGGACCTGGATGGTTAGGGGAGAACCGGCATGAAAGACGGTCCCTGCAGTGGGAGCGATGATGGACAATTGTTGCGCAAGTACAGCGCTCGCGATCGCAACGACACAGAGAAGTTTCTTGAACGGATAGAACATGATACACAGCTAGGCCTAGAGAATAAAGTGGGGGATGGGGATGCACCCCCCCCAGGGATTCTCCATTTTATAGGTAGATCGAGTGAAACACCTCTAGCGTGGATCGCTTGCATCGAATCCCAAGAGATGTATCAATAAACACAGATGTGACGTGTCCATTCCTGCAACTGCCTAGTGACCACTGACAACGCTAGTAGTATGGCATACGTAGACATTCATTCGATAATTCCTTGATGAAACTTGGCAAGAGCACCTTCACCTGTACGCTCACATTTCCAATGGTAGACGTGAAGGACACTCACACGAACTAGCGCTGTGAACAAACTGGGTGACTGCAAATCCGAGCCTCAAGTGGGGGCCTGACAAGCGGGATCCGCGTCATAAGCTTGACAATAAAGTGAGAGCGACATTCAACACATGACCATGGTTCGCCTTCAGGAACATCGAACGCCACCAGATATTGTACATGCTACATGATGTCAAATATAAAACACGAGTCGCAGCTCTGAACACACTCTGTCTTTTTTTCTTTTCAGCACGATAAGGAATGACTCGGGTGTTATGCAGTATGTACACGACGTACCGTGGTGTATGTTCCGGGCAACACATCTCCGACTTGGACATCGGAAAATCTAAAGCCGGCAATCGAAATGGAGTGTAGACTAGGGCGGCTAATTGTTTTCAAGGACCCTCCAGACGTTTCAATATTGCAGCTACGTACCAGGCACAACCAACTTCGTCAGAATGCACACTAGTTACATACCGGACTTCTGTAAATCAGTCGCAGTAGCACTGGTTCGGACCGTCGGTAACATCGGTTATCACCAGTTACCACTGGCTGGTTTCACCGTAAGACATAAACTCTACCCGGTGCTACCCGATGAAACACTCGATGTCGACAACAGCTAGTTGTGAGTGACAAGTATTTTGTTGCTACCGGCATTGACACATTTGAGGATTGCTGCTCCTGAGGTGTATATGCATGGCAATTCAAAAGCTGTAACTACTTTGGCACGCGAAAAATATCTGGAGGGAGTCGGTGATACGGTAATTCGGCATTCCTTTATGCTCTTGCGTATTTCCACTTCTAGTGTAGGGTTTTGATGCAATTCTAATAGCTTAATGAATGAAATTACTGATGTATGTGATAGTGGATAAATCATGCAAGATGCACCATGACCACAACAACAAACCAAGGTACAGACAGGCTTCCATAAATCATATTCTAGAATCTGAATCTAGAGCAGCACGATACAACATGTGCCAAAAGTCACAGTTCCTTCCAGGACACGAGTTCAAATCTTGCTATCACCTCATTTTATAGGACTCCATACAGTCCATCTTATCCTCTCTAAACCCCTAAGCGAGCAAGCCACCAAAAGTATATCCTCGAAGTAAGTTGTACAGTGGCTAGAAAACTATCCTTCCAAAGTGTCGTTCGAGTCACTCGCTCACATTTGATCTCACAACTAAACCCACTACAACCATACCAGATGTCATACTTGAAATCATTGTCTGTACGCCAAACTATTAGGCGTTCTTAGACGAGCGTCCCGTTGAAGAAAATATTGACAGTCGCGAACTCCAAATGTGGACTTGCATATGGCTTTCACAAGGTGTCAGCATGTACGTCGTGCGATCTTGACGAAAGCCAGGAGAGAGATACACACCCCTTCCGCGTAAAAGTGCGCGACAGTAAGCTGCACAGGGCCAGCAAAGTAGTTTGGAACCTGCGTCGTGAAGATTTGATATTGGTACGCTCCATCGCTGCTTGGCTTTGGTTGGTAAGGACCGTCGTAAATGACATCACCTAGGTTCTGGGTGTCGCCCGTGCATGCACCATTGCAAGGATTGGTGCCAATTAGCACGCAAGCAGGATGAATGTAGACTTCCTGCGTCTAAATCAACATGAATAAGTCAGGACGATCTTCAGGGCGGTGGAGAAAGGAACAGCAAACGATTCCAAGGTGATACGCACAGGGTTTCGAAGCTCAATGGTGAGATTTGAGTTGAAGTCTATGACGGTTCCCGGAATGGGGTAGAAAATAGATAGATCTTGTGCAAGTGTGGTGCTCGCGAGCGCTGTGGCACAGAAAAGCTTCGTAAAGGAACGAAACATCGTGCCGCGGGTGGGTCCGGGTTGCAGAGTAGGGGACGCACCGTCCCCAGGGATCACCCGTTTTATTCGTCGACCTCGGCAAACACTCCTAGCACGGATCACCTGCCTTGGGCCCAAAAAGAGCGATGTCGATCAACGGCAGGCGTAGCATGCCCATATACAGGGGTGATTTTGTGCAAGTCAGTGACAACGCTAGTACGACCGCGTGCATGGGTCCGACTAGATGGAAGTAAGCAACAATGTAATTTCGCTTGTCTGCTCACATTCGGTGGTTAGCCGCGAAGCGGCACTTACATGAACCGACTTGTCATGAACCGCCTCATGAAATGCAGGTCCCAATCACAAGACAGAGAGACCTGGTGCACGACGGGTCATTTACTATGTGAAATGACTTGGCAACATGTAATAAGCTGGACGACGTGGCAGTGCGCTTGGACATCATTTGGTATTCGGAGTTTTTCAGGCTTCCCAAGTTGAAAAATGTCGGTCCCTGGGACATGCTTCAAAGGTGAAACACTTGGATTTTTGAGCCGGAAATTCTTGAATACGGTGGAAGAACATATACAATAGTTTTAAAAAAGAAAAAAGTAACTCGCATATTTTTGCATCATGCAGTAGTGTTTCGGTGCCCATTGACAGGCATCGACGTTTTCTGACTCAGAATCTCGGATGGCCCAAACAAGTGGCGTTGCCGAGAGTTGATTCCAACTTTATCGTGCCACTGTTAGGTACGACTGGACCTGGACACAGAGGGGAAGACCTGGGCAAAAAGTCGTATCCATAACACTGTAGGGTACATACACAACCTCCGCTAGAATAAATATCAAAACATGAGCCTGGCCTATAAGCCGTGAATTACAAAGACGTGGTGATAGGACGAGATAAGCGGCCATACGGAAAGGAAAGACAACAAGAAAAGAAAGGCGAGTCAAACATGTTTCATGCAACAATCATATATCTTCCATAAACTTTGAACCTGCGTGCATCCAAACGGAGCCGTTGGACATTGTCGATCGGTGACGGTGGTCGTGGGGATCATTATTAGGGGAGTGTACTTCTGGGATCTCGTCCAAGCTGGTGCGTTCTGTTGGTGATGACATGGGAGACGATAGTGGGAATGGCGGCTGATGTAACGCCCCCTGCGAGGCGAATTTCGGAAATGGATCGGTGTATGCGTACGCATACGGTGTGGAAGCTAGTCCGTTCGCCGTATCCGACGAGGGCGACTCGACAATACGGATACCGTAACCCCCGATCCCACCGTCGCGCGCAAGTGGTTGTGGGGCCGGGAAAGGACTCAGAGGACCTCCCATCTCAGGATCGACGCCGGCACTGCCTTCATGATCTGAATGAGACGCCCATTCGTCATTTGAACCAGCTCGGATCCAGCCGCGCCCACCTCGTCGCCCTTGCCACCCACCACCGCCCATGCCAGTCCCGATGGTGCTCTGCCATAGATTTTTTGCCTTATCGCCAAGCGAACTGACCGTCGACGCCGCCGGCCCCACCATAGTCATACTTGAGTTCAGAGTGTGCTCGCGTGTTCGTCGATAACGCTCTTTGCGAGCGGTACGGTCTTGGTCCGTTGGTTCGTGGTGACGGAGGAGGTAAAAAACCGCTGCACAGCAGACGACGATAAGGACGCTCAATGCGACTACGACTCCGATGAATGCTGGACAAAGGGACAAGAAGAGGATGAAGAACAGTCAGCTCGCGAATACACAAACCAAAGGTAGGGAAGAAACAAGTGCTCACCACCCTGGGAATCATCGATTCTGGGAACTTGGCGTATCCTGAGGGGGAGGTTTGTCCTGCCAGGGGCAATGTAATATGATGGAGTAAAAGGGAGATCAGTCGAAGGTACTATGTCTTCCATTTTCGAACTTTTCTCTCCCTGGGATTTGGAGGGTGGATGGTATATCAGAGAGAACTCGAGGCGTGCGTTCAAATACGAGCTGCTCGACAGAGCCACACGGCGAGCCACGAAGTGACCGTGAGCCAAGACAAACTGGGAGTATTGGACAAATTAGTTGGCGTGGAAACGATAAACTTTACGAGGCAGGTCATATTAAAACTCCGATTAAACAATACCAGATCTGGTTAGTCCCCTGTGCTTGTTGTGTGCGTCTTTCACTTTCCATGATACCCTTTAGACCTCGAGTCAGTATGAGTGCAGCACAGGAACAAATCAGCTAGCAGGGCCTTCAAGTTGGGCAGGACCACCGTTTCCGACCAGCGACCCCTTTGAAGCCTCCTTACTAATATGCCGTGCAGAGCGGATTCCCAGGGTCGCGTAATTGCAAACCCCTTATCCTACTTCATCGTGGCCCTCGACATGCCTCGAGGAATACTCGCAGCTTCGTGTATGCGAGAGCGATTGATGCACGTCAAGCTATGCGCGCACCAGTGATTGATTGATGCGGTCGCAGTCCGGGCTGCGTGCACGCTTGCTAATCCAACAAGAATCTACTTGAAAACGTTTTGTCTGACTATCCATGACACAATAAGTATGGGTAATATGTAAAAGTAACAGATAGCATTTTGTGATTTTCCTGATGCTAACACTCAGCCAATCCAGTTGTAGTGCCTTAGAGGAGGTGTGGCACCAATAAATATATCCATGAGGTGCGTCAGTTTATTCAGGGGGTGCCCTGGATGTCATGTCAACTGCCAAATAGTCCTGGCCATGGAAATGATGGAGACGAGAGACCTCGTTTATGAGTGGTTCGACCTGTTCATGCAGACTATCGTTATTGGCAGCCACGGAAGGAGTCGAGGATGAATTGGCAGAAGCCAGAGGATTTGGAGATTGCAATGACAGTCGCAGTGCTACAACCTCGCGTTGTTGAACAGAACTAATCGGAGGCTTAAAGCACAAATAGAAAGATAATATCTATACTTTGGAGGAGGAGAATTCCGACAGACGGGTTGACAGCGAGGTACTTCCGAAGTCATCGGAATCACCTCGCGAGGTGTGATAGGCGATGCTGATCTATCCTCGCGTCTCCTATATCTTCGTAACAATAGGCAGTCAGGAGTACAAGGGCTGCAACCACACCCACTGTACCACCTATGATAGCAGCAATATTTAGTCTCGTGGACGTGTGCCACACTCCAAGCGAGCCTATCCCGGATGCAGATGGAAAGGCGGAACTAGACGTCACTGTGAGCTCGGGGTCTGTACCAATACAGAACTAGACATCGGTGTAAAGATAGGTGCCCGGTGTGTAGACGTTGGTGCAGAGATGTCAGTGTAGAACCGAGCGGTCAGAACTGGGTGGTCTAGACGTCGGGTAGAACTAGACAAACGTAGGTTGAGATCGGCGGGTCCAACCGTCCAACGAACTTGGAAGCACATACAATCATTGAGAGTGCAGCAGGTCGCCCCTGTGTTATGGAAGGCCGGTCATTGAGTGTACAAGATCTGCTTGGTTCAGTTTGAAAGGGCAAGTCATACCATGAAACTTGAAACCCATGTGTAATCATCTGATCATTTCCAATCAAGTTCAAGAACCATATATAATGACACAACATATAGCCCAAGCGCTAGAGAGCGTACATATATATACTAGCCAAAGCTGTGTTCGCGTCTGTCTGTCTGTCATCATCATCACTTTGTAATATTACATGGCGGACAACCAGCGGTCCACGTACGTCACTATACGAGCCACTGCCATCTGTCCTGGCATCCCCTCCGTAAAGTTCAGGTGCCCAAATACCCCCGCACGCGCAAACCCCTCGACGATCACGGTCCCCCACAATAGCAACCAGGCCATTGTCCACACCCATCCTGTCCACCCGCCCACCTTGCATCCCGTCCACCGCTTGAACACTCCCTCAGCGAGGACCCCTGGGGCCATCATCCCAAATCCAGCCAGCATCCACCACAGCGCAAGCTCATCATTGAGTTTGGTGAGTGGTATGTGGTGCATCACCGCCGAGGAGAGAAATGCTCCCACCACGAGGCCCGCCCGGCCAAAGAAAGACGCGAACAGATAGCCACCCTGGACGAGGTACATACGGCGGAAGAACTGGTGCCATCGGCGTCCCCAGAACTCGCTCAGCGACGTTGCACGCCAGGGGGCATCGAATGCGGGCGGCCACAGCGTGGGATCCTGTCCGAAGATGAGCACGCCAACGACAGTACATATGTCATAAAACATCTGGATCGACGTGTAGAGCGCAAAAGCAGCAAGGGTTGAGATGATGGTCGCCCGGATGTAACGCGCATGGCATACGAGCGTATCGTCAAAGATGGTCCCACCAGAGAGGGCCCCGATGCCCAAAGGGGAAAACGACACGATAGCCCTGTGGAGGGTAGCACAGATGACAGCATGGACAACTCCGGACAGGATTGTATACAACGTAAATCCTTCACGGCTGGTTGGACGGGTTTCGCATGGAATGTACACTCCGTGTGACCAGTCCCATCCGTAACCGCGTAGGGTAAATGCGAGATCGAGGGCATCTATAATGTTGGACTGAAAATCCTTTGTGGGATGCAGGCGCCACACGAGCGGTAGTTTCGATGTTGACCAATCAAAGGTACGAGTGATTATGGATGTCATCAAGTACTGGGAGTGGAGGCCACAGTAAATCTGCCATCTCAGAAACGTTGATATGCTTACTACAAGTACGGCGTTGCAGAACTTCCGATTGGACCCGCAAAGGGACAAGTCCACATTAACCGCCGCACGCCAGGCGAATGAAGTGACAACCGGCCATAATACAAGTCGGAGAGTGTGCGTTCGGGGGGTGACAGCCAACACTGCCATGACGAAATATCCAACCACAGGTGGGAGAACATATGATGTGAAGACCATGATATCGATGGTAATTCGAACTGACGGAACACAATCCACTTCGCACAAGGACGAGGAAGGAAGGGTACGATTTAATCCTCTGCATCATGGAGCCTTTATATTCTCCACAGCGGCGGGTTGTGACTGAATCCAGTCTTCACGTAGAAAGAAGGGGGAAAGTCGAATGTGGCACTCAATATTCTGGTGCGCGAGCTTGTATGGTCCATGAGAATCACGATAAAACACGCGATGCAGGCACAAGTGTCGAGGGTTATGGACTGTTGATGGGTCGTGCGTGCAGCGACGACCCAAAGGATAAAACCGAATTAAATGACCTGAATTATGAATACAAAAGAGACCATAAGCAATCTGCAGATGCATCAAGAAAATTCCCCTCGTATACGACTCACCCTGAGTTCAGAGAATGAATGACCGATACCAACAGAATCCGAGACCACCAACCGAAAAGATATGCTAAGATAGGGGACCCGCTCCGTGGTCTCAGACGCCACACTTGGTTACCATCAATATGTCAGCAGGCGCCTAGATATACCTGTGTAAGTTTGTGAAGTGATCCCAGTAAACATGAAACATATTGACGGACAAGAGGAACCAAGTGATCGCACTAAATGAGACAAGACAGACGGTCCAACTTGGAGGCAAATCTCTACAAGGCTCAGGCAACGCGGGCTATAGTCGTCGTTTCATTTAGCTCTGATCAGCAGTATTTTGGAAACTTGAAACCGATTACCCCAAGGTTTTCGCCACAGAACAAAAGTTCCGGAATTGAATTGCGCAGAATGGAAAGAAGCAATTGAAGTCTATAGTACTCTGGCCACGGTGTCCAAAAAAAAAAAAAGCAATGTCTCACTAGACAAGTTGCGGCGGTCACTGGACTGAAACGGGCACGGTTCACGTTCTGAACGTTCAGACTCCACCTCGGCTTGTAGCGGGGTTTTAAACTCCCGTCATTTCCCGAAAAACCTAGTGAGCGAGCAGCCGAGCGTTTGATATTTTTTTGGCTGTGCTAACAGCGAACCACGGTACGATGTGTCATGGCTGGTTTGAACAAATCATGGGAAACATGTCATCAGAATTACCATTTATTTAACATTCTTGAAGCATGACCAGTTGTAGTACCTCGAAGAGGTGTAACATCAACAAGTATATTCATGATGTACGTCAGTGTATTGCCCCGGATGGCATATCGACCGCCATATGGTCCTGGGTATGGAGATAATGGAGACAAGAGACCTCGTTTCTGAGCAGTTTGTCCAGACTATCATTACCGGCAGCCGCAGAAGGAGTCGAAGATGAGTCGACAGAAGCTAGATGATTTGGAGATTGCAATGACACTCGCAACGTAACAACCTCGCGCCGTTGAACAGAGTCAATTGGAGGCTTAAAGCAGAAATAGAAAGATAATATTCGTACATCGGAGGAAAGGTATTCCGTCTGACAGGTTGAGGACGAGGTACTTCTGAAGGTCATCGGAATCATCTCGCCAGGTGTGACAGGTGAGGCTAATATGTATCCGTCTTTCGCCCGTGGCCTATTATCCTTGCGTCTCCTATATCTTCGGTAACAATAGGCAGTTAGGAGTACAAGGGCTGCAACCTCACCCACTGTACCACCTACGATAGCAGTAATATTTTGTCCCGAGGACGTGTTCCGCACTCCTGGTGAGCCCGGCGCAGATGTAGATGACAAGGCGGAACTAGACGTCGCTGTGAGATCGGGGTCTGTACTAACATGAACATAAGAACGACCGTCTGCAGGCGAGACAAGCCACACACGTGTACATCAGGTAGTCAAACATCATGAATATCAGACTCCCTGAATTTGCAGGTGTTGGAATGCGGAAGTTCGGACCGTATGCGTATGGTTTAGACGCTGTTTACACCGAGCATGTCCATGCGGGACATTAGATATACGCGTCCCATTCTTTCTTCCCTTTCCTCAGTTCGTCACCCGCACGACGACTGAGGTACGTTATAGTCTTGCGCAACCACAATCCTAAACTTACATGTTCGGTAGCACTATTGTCTTAGTCCAACGGCAGGCTCTATCGACAGTGTGCGTGCCAAAGGGTAGCGGTGTTGGCATAGACCGGTACATTGTACTGGAATTTGACATTCAGGCCCGGCATCCGAGGTTGCATAAACTTGCTGACAGCGGCCCCGTCAATGTAAAAACTCACGTTGGTGAGTGTACCGGGACTAGTTACATTTAAGCTGTTGGCGAGAATGAAGATGTAGATTGATGGAAATAGACACTTGATCGGGGAGCGAGCACACGACTATCAGAGGTTCACTCAGTCGTCGTGCGATGCAATGGACTATCTATCGAGGCTACAATCGTGGGAAAGATAGTTTAGGTGGTGTGGCAGCAGGCTCAGGTGCAGAGTGCAAGTGGGGGAAATGAGCAACTTGCTCTCTCTGTTTATTTTACTGTGCTTGTATTTCAATCAGTAGGGCAATTTCCCCTCTGCTTACTGTGTGTGTATTGTTTATGTCTTAGATGACTCAAATATTCTGAGTCTGATGAGTCAGCATCCTTGATTGCCATATTCAGCTTGTTGGAACCAACACTCCCCCTCAAGCTGAATTCAATTCAAGGTTTTTCATGTAATACTGATGTGCATCATGAGGTAGAGCTTTTGTGAAAATGTCTGCAATTATATGTTGAGTTTGACAATATTTGAAACATATGATCTTTTCTTGTATTTTTTGTCAGAGATGATGGTTTCTTATATAGTGTGTAGAAAATAGGTCTTGATCGAGATGATGCGAGTGCATGACTGATATCAATATACTCAGTTGTTGCTCAATGTAACAGACTATATATTCACCTGATATCAATATACTATGTACCAGTGAGTTCAGATGTATCTAATGGAATGGAAAGTAGATAGCTCACCTCAGTTGTTGCTCAATGTAATGGACTGAGGTGTTTGTACATGAAAAGCATGTCTTATATATGAAGTAGAAATAATGCTAACCAAAAGGAAGTATAAGGAGCTTTCAGAGCTCTGGACACAGGAATACGGAAAACTGTAAATACGCGATGGAGGCTATGAGAGTGTCCATACGGTCTATGTATATAGGAGGAATGATGACGCGACGGTCTATATGTGCACCGGTGATCTGTTGAGCCGGTCGCGGTCCGGGCTGTGCGCGCGCTTGTTATTCCAACACTCCCCCTCAAGCTGTGCGCAGTCCGAGTTCTGTGGCGAAGTGTTTGACCTTGGGGGAGGGGAGAGCCTTGGTGAACGTGTCGGCGACCATGTCGTTAGTGGGGCAAAAGATAAGGCGGATCTTGCCGTCGTTGATAACCCAACAAATGAAATGAAAACGCACATCTATGTGCTTGGTGCAGGCATGGTATTGGTGGTCTTTGGCAAGCACGATTACAGATTGGTTGTCCGAGAACAGCGTCATCGGGTCATTGTTGTCTTGGGCGAGAACTTCTCGCATGAACGAGCGTAGCCAGAGGGCTTCTTTTGTCGCGTGAGTAGCGGCTACATACTCACTTTCGGTGATGGACAACGACACTATTTCCTGCTTCTTTGACGCCCACAAGACAGCCCCTCCATCTATCAGGAACGCGTAGCCCAAGACTGCCTTGCGATCCTCCGCCATGCTATCGTCTGCGTCCATGTATCCTTCGAGTGACTTGGCAACTCCGCCATAGGTGAGGTGCAGGTCTCTGATATCGATGAGATACCTGTAAATGCGACGAACGGCGTCCCAGTGAGGTAGGCCAGGGTTGCTGCAAAAACGGGAGACTG